>JAPDSC010104633.1:0-65464 GCA_026290005.1 Latrodectus geometricus | reverse complement strand
GTTGTTACATTAAAATACCGATTACAAAATACTGATTACAAGTATTTCCTCCCATCCCTACAAACAAGTTTATTTAAGCTAAGCTTCCATTTTTCTTCTATTTCTTCCAAAACAAAGCAATGTATATGCATAGATCGATTATAAAACACTGTATTCAACACTTTGTTTTTTTAAATACAATTTTCATATGATTTTATTTTTTGAACAATACAAAATTATGAAATCGATAATATATATATTTATTTGATTTGATTTTTAAAAGCATTTTGGTTAAGGAGAAATTAAAGCAAAAATACTACCTTTACCACCATGTATGATTTTTAATTTAAAATATTTTAAACACATATCATTATTATTATGGAAAGAGGAGTAAAACATCTTTTAGAAGCATGTGAGTTATATTTCAAATATTTTGTATACTAAGGAATTTTATTCCAGTAAAAGTAAACATTACAATTTGAGTAGCGACATTTGGCGATTATTTTTCTGCTATGTTGTGAATAACTTTGGTTAGCAACCTTAATAGGTGCCAATTGTTTCCTTATAAAGGAGAGCGGCACTGCTGCTGTATAATTTCTTATGTGAATTTTCACGGCAACGAAGAAATGTCGCTATGATGACGTAATACATTCTTTCAGAAAAAAACTTAATATCTAATATTAGTATCTAAATAATAAAATTAAAACTAAGTTAAATAATAAAAAAAGTGGAATTTTATTTTTGAAATATATTAGAATATTAAAAGAAAAAACATGACCATTCATTTCTTAAATGTTCATGTTTTACAAAAATGAAAAAAATAAATAAAATTTGTAAAAATAAGAAAATTATAAGAACAATAATTTTGAAAATGTAAATAGGAGTTCTAAGAAAAGGAGGAACATTCGTAAAGTAATAAATATAAATTATAAAACACAATTCTAATAAAGAAAAAATAAAAATCAATTTCTAAAATGTAAATACAAATATAAAATAATATAGGAACATTATTTTCGTTAATGTAAATTATAAGCTACACTTTAAATTAACAATTAATAAAAGTGTCATACATAAACTAAAGAAAGGATATGTTGATGCAAGTTTATACTGTAACTTTAAATTCATTCCATTTAATTTCTTTTTCTCACGGAATTTATGAAATAAATAAAATTTAAAATCAACTGGAAGATTATGCATCAGTAATTTACGTTTTATTTGCTTTCATATATTTCAATAATGCTTACATAGCATATTGTTTCTGAATGTTCAAAAGTGACACTATGATTGACAGTGAAATGCTTATAGTCCTTGTTTCCTAATGAGTCATATATCTTCCAAGAATCGGAATAAATAGTTGTTCATAATTCAGTCCACTATTTGATAACATTAGTTGAAGTTTTTCTTGTCCTATCATGTACTACCACCAAAAATAATATTCAACAACCTCTCATGACACCACTAAACATCTACTGACCTTCTATTGCATTCCCTCTATGAGGCTTTCTTTTTCTAAATTTTGATTTAAGTACTGCAACAATCTTACCTTTACCTCCTATTCTCTGAAGATGACTCAATAGATTAAAGTATAATTTCATTAACAAACTGCCTCCAATCTGCTAAAGGATGACTGCTAAAAGATTATTCTCTTTAAATATCAGTTGTTCTACTAATGTGAACAATTTCATACATCAAAATAAAATTTTTTCAATCTTCAATTTGTTTCACAAAAGCCATGATTCATATCTAATTGACTTTTTAGAATCACAAACCTTTCTTTCAAAACTTCTACAAAGACAGTAACGCATCCATCCACGAGGCTTTTCTTAGACGAATTCTCATTTGACATCTGTATTCTAAACACAGGAATTATGACTCCAGTAGACCAATTTCATACAAAAACTCCAAAAGAATTACTTTAATTCAACTTTTCAACAATTTTCAAAAAAATGATTTACTTCTCTATTGTGTCCTAAAAATTATCTACCACTGAAAAGAATTAAATGTCAAATCAAGAATTAATAATTGCTTGGTATTTTAAAATAATACTATGAAAAATAGTCATGATTAATTTTAAAAATATTAAAAATTTTTGAAAAATTTATATTGAATAAAAAATAATTGATTAAATTTTATGAAAAAGAACAATGCAACTTGGAATTTAAGTATTTAAAAGTTAAAAAAATCTGCAGTACATACTAAAAAAATGTGCACAAACTATCCTCACAAAAATTCTTGTGCTAAAACCTGAGAAAAAAAATGCTTTTAGGGAATAAAACATAACTGTTTCAACATAATGTTTAGTATTTTCGATCTCTATGATGTAATAGAAAAACTAGGTTCCATATAAATAAACACTCCAAAAATTAATCAAATCGAGAAATTCATTGCCAGGATAGCAATCATATAAACTTTAAAATGAGATGGTATTTTTAAATTGCTAATTTTTACATAATTTAAGAAAACTGTAATGTGTTGATTATAAATTACTTTTTTCAAAATATTTTTAATTTAAAGCTGAAGAAAATATATTATAAGAAAGGAAGGAAGTGGCAGAAATTATATAACATTATTGTAAAGAGATTAATATTACCTTAATTAAATTATATTTAATAACTTCTAGCTAAAAATAAATGAAATAAAAAAATTTAGAATCGGTAAATATATGTTTATAATTAAAATATCTAATAACCAAAATGATTGTGATAAATCAATTGGTTTTAAATAAAATTTTGCTAGTTATTATATTGCAAATAAACATTTTTGTATTTCTTTTAAAGTTTACATAATGATATTATATATTATCCTATCAACTATTTCTGAAAAAAAAATATGTTTCAAATGGCATTCATTTAGTGCCATATAAATTAAAAAATAAATTTTACTTTTATCAAATATGCAGAAAATTCTCACGATTTCCTAGACTATATCTCAACACATTATATTCACTGGCTTTGAATTTCAGAAACAAAATTTTTAAACATTAAATTTAAAAGCAAAAATGCTAATGCCAAAAATTGGAATAATAAATCTAGTTAATTCTTATAACTCGCTTCTTCTGAGGTAAAAGTCATTTTGAGTATTTGATTTGCTTATAACAATTTGTTTATTTTGGAAAACTATGTATATATTAGTTTAACTATTTTTAAATGTGATACTGTAAAAAAAAAATAAATAAAAAAAAAAAAAAAAACGCATACATACAAATGTATATTACAAACAATCCACAATTAATATTTATCTCAGGATAAGTGTCAATATTGAAGCCGTTGTCTGATGATGAATTGACTAGTCAATATCAACCTGAACTTGGTGATTAATTGCTTTTGATGAATTTATTTAGCAACAGAAAAAATTCACCAAATTTTACCTCACTTTACTATTTTTTTGTCCTTGGCGAGCTGTGAAACATTTCCTTTATTTCTCATATTCTATGTTTATTCGTATGTCCCAATAATATTAATAAAAAATTAATAATTCCAATAAAAGTTTTAATGTTTTTTAACTACAAAAACAGGGTTGCAGCAACATAAAAATTTTAGTTTTCTATCTACTATAGTTTAGAAATGAAAATTCTTGTTTCTTGATATGATTGTGTTGAAATTTGATGCTTGAATCAAACAATTTGTAAGAGAAATTTTTAAAAAAGGATATTTTTTGAACTACTACCAAAACAATTTAGTAATTCATTGAAATCCATGAAAAATGGGAATTCTTAATATCACATAGTATTTATGAAAGACAGAATTTTTTATAAGGGAAAAGTGAAACAATTATTTTTTGTATTTTAAATCTAATCAATATATTTTAATTAGATAATTAATTAATTAAAAATATTAAAAAAGAATTAAAAATTTCAACAGTCTTTGATCAAAGCATTTTTTATTATTTTAAGTTCACTAAATTTAAAAATATTTTTACTTCTAATGAGGTATTATTTATATTCATCCTATCAGTATTCACTTCATTTGTTTATTATTTTTTTTTAATTTTTGTGGTAAAATTTTAAGTTTCTGTATTAATTTTCTTCTTAAATTTTAGATAAATATTTATATGTATGTAGTTTAAAAATCTTGCTTAATTTATTTATATATTTTTTGTATTAATAAAAAAGACATTAACTAAATTTTTATAAATCTGGTTTTATTTACTTAAATTATCTATCATTAATAAAATTTTGTTCATGTCAGTTGTATACAAAAATTATTTGGTGATATATTCTTTCAAAAGAGCCAAATATTAAATTTTTACCAATTACTAAAAAAATAAGTTATGAAACATTAATTTTTTCATGAGAAACCTTCTTGTTTGGATTAAACCTATAGGCTTTTAGGTGAGTTTATCCTAAATAGTAAAATCCATGCACAAAAAAGAAATAGCAACAAAAATCAACAATCAAGAAACAATAAAATTTCAAGTACTAAAGCTCATTTGTTAAAAAAAGAATTACATTTAAAGTTACCAAGTTGTGCATGTTTCATTATATGTTGATAATTATACATTCCAAGTGTACCAATAACAGTGAAGAGTATTAATGTTGCTATTAAGTTTGTTTGATATCTAATGGTTTCTTTTCATTTCCAATAAATACTTTTTATAAATACTAAATTTATATAAAAACCAATAATTTATTTTTAATTGATAAATTTATATACATATTTTTTACCATTTTAACTAGAAAACTATATTGTAGTATGAAAACAACTGCAAGAGCAATGGTTTTATATCATAATTTTATGAGGTATATTGATAAAATTAAATATGATGAAAGCGTAAGTTTTTGAGTTATTTGTGTTATGGTTATGGCACCAAAGATGAGAGAAACATACTGCTATTTTGTAATTTGATAGGATGCTTTTCCTGACAACCTTCTTTAAAATTTTTAGTTATTTTATTTAACATTTAATAATGTTATAACTAATTGATAAATATATGATAAATAAAAGAATGACGTTTTAATAAATGATATAGTAATTAAATTTGGTACTATTCCATTTCCCCCTCTTTCTGCAATCAATTATCAAAGCGATTGCTAAGCAGGTTCTGTCAGAAATAAACATTGACATTTAAATAAGTTTTGTCAGTAAATAATAATTTAATTTATAAAATCTAATAAAATACTGTATATTTAGTACTACTTTTTATTAATTTCTAAAAATGTAAATCTTTTTTAAAAATATTTATGACAGTAATTGTCACTTTTTTTCTTTCCATTACAATGATTATTGTATGGGATATAATAGAATTGTACCTTAAATATATAATAATAATAAACATATAAAGTATATTTCTATGCTTTACAAATTTTCATTACTTATCTTCATTAAAACTGACTCTATACTTCGCCTGCATAATTGCGATGAAACGTTAGTTTTTAAGTATGCAATTAAATGGATTGAATGAATTAAAATGGGTTGTAATGTAAATTTTAATTTTGTTTTAATAGATATCAAATTAAACTTATTTTTACAAGTAAAATTTTTGTTACAAATATAAATATAGTGTATATCATTATAAAATATTAGTTTTATATCAAATTTGTTTGAAAATATGTCTTTAATTTATAAAATAAATGTTCTGATTTTTTGAAAATACTTTGATTTTATCTATTACTATTACTTTATTTATTTCAAATTATAGTATTTAATGTATTTCAGATGATTGCTGCAACAGCTTTATTTTTGAGTAGCAGACTAAAAGAACAAATGATTGATCATGATACATTATTTCGTACATTTTATAGGTAAACATTATTTTTAGTTCTATACTTAACTTAAAAGATAATTTTATATCATTATAATTAATAATTTTTAACAAACATATCTAAGCAAATTTGCAAATTTCTTAGACATTATCAAATTAGATAAATATAATTAAATAATATATTTCCATTTTAAATTGCAAAGCATAAAATTCAAGCCTGATAGCTTTTTATAGAATGCAAATATTCATAGTCAACAATATTCTGTGTATATATGATTATTAATTAACCATAGTATATATGTTAATTAAAGAGATTTTCTAAAATATTAGTTTAGTATTATCAAATAGTTGTTTTTTGTCACTGAAACATATTCATGTTATTTAATGTAAAGAAGTTAAATTTACTAGGTTAATGAATGTTATTTAATATGAAGAAATTAAATTAAAAAAGCCAGTTTTGTTTTTTAATTAGAAAAAAGTCTTAAATCAGAAATATTTACATGAATTTTAAATTTTCACATATGGTTTATTTGATTTTATGTAACTTTGCTTATAAAATATTTCTGAGCAATAATTATTTTTTAAGAATGCAAAAAGTTATATTCAATAATGTCTCTATTTAACTATGCATCTTTTCAAATTGTTTTAATATTTTCAACAAAACATTTCGTGTTTAAAAAATTGAGGATCCTGAATTTCCATTATTAAAAACGTCCGTGGTCAAACTGGATTATGTTATGCTGAGAATGCTGAATTTTGATTTAAATCATAAATTAGCACATCAGGTACATATGGTTAATATTAATTTTTGTGAAAGTATTTTATGAGACTTAAAAGTATATAATATTCGCAATACCCTTCTTTGTAAATTATATTATGCATGCTTACTTGAGTAATTTTTTTGTTTAAGTATTTTATTTTAATTGAAATCATCGTAATGGATAAAACCATACTATAATGTGATTTTTCACATTAGAATAATCATATTAATGGAACTAATAGTAAAGTGAAAGTTGATGTATAAATAAAACAGATTGATTCTTAAATTATGTATTTATTTGTTAGGTCTTCTATAAAATTCTTTTCCAGTTTTGAGTTATATGTAAAAAATAAATAATAAAAAATGTAAAAATGAATGCTCTCACTCAACAACAACAATTAAATTTGTGTTACATTTGTAAAAGAAAATTAAAAGTATGTGACATATATGTGTGAATGATAAAGCTATCATTATCATAATTGATGTCAGAAAATAAAATGCAAATAAAAATTAAAAATTGATTTTATATGAACAAAAATGCTTGAGATGCATGTTTCTTGTATTTTCCTATTTAAATGCTTACCTTAATGTTTTATAAATATTATATTTACATTTTTTATTATTTTTTCTCTATAGTTTTTATATGTATTGAATATTGAACAAAATTTAATTTGCAGTAAAAAGCTTACAATATATTTTATTATTTTTTACTGCTGTTATTGTTCTGAATAATTGAAAGAATTATGTAATTGCCACTCTAATTTTAATGATATCATTTGCTTTAAAATCAATAAATAGATATGTCACAAGGTTTTATGGTTCACATTTTTATGATTTATGAATGATAATATTTCTGACAAGATGTCCCTAAATACTCTTGTAAAAAACCATAACAAATATTTCAAAATCAGTTTTTATAATTTATCATAGTTTTTTAATATTTTTTTGTAGACTATCACTTATATAATTTAAATGTTAATTTCTTTTCTTAAAATCAGTTGGCATGTAGTGATTGTAATTTCAACACTTACCATTTCACATAAGTAGGAAAATAAATAGAATGAATGTAATCAACATAGAATGATAATGGATAGCACAAAAATAAATTTTTGAAAAAAGATTTTTCTTAAATAAAAAAAAAGAAATTCGGTTATTTATTATAAATTACGTACACAAAAATTAACAACGATTTTTCTAAGTGATAATTCATATTAATAATACTTTATTGAACATAATAATATTATAAATGCTGTGTTCATTATTTTTAAATTGATGTGACAAATATTATACTTAATTTATATAACTTGTAATTTTTATTTAGATTTTTTCTATTAAAAATCAATTATTAAATCATTTAAAAATAACCTTTGAACAACTTTTTATTTGCTTTCCTGCTTTTTAAATAGATGTTGTTATTTATTAAAATTGTTTTATTTATCATATATACTAGATATATGTTCTTTTTATTCTTACTTTTGAGAAATAAATATTTATTTTTAAAAATTAAATGTTTTTATTTAAAGCTTTGTTTTCTTCCATATAGTATCTTGTGCCCTATTTGCATATTTTGTTTACAAAAAGTGGAAATGTTTCTCAATTCAGTGGAGAGATCACTAACACATGTATTAAATTCATGCCAGATATTTATACAAACAAATTGTGTTTAAATTACCAAACACATCATATTACTATTGCATGTATTCATGCAACTCTTTTCATTTATGGACTATTGGAAGGTATGGAGATGATTGAGCCATGGTATAGGGTAATTATAAGAATAAAAATAAATTTATTATGATAAGTATAAGAAATATAATGCATTCAGTTATACGATAATACAAAAATTGACACTTTCTTTTAATATTAGTGCATAACCAATATTAAAAGATATTTTTCTCATATTTCTTTGTTAAATGTAAAAGAAACTATTGAATAATAAATAGTACTTACTGTTTTCAATGCCTGCAATTTATTAGTAATTTTCTAAATATGTATAACTTTTGAGCCCTATTAAATATTAATTAATATAATTGATGCATTCTAATTTCTTTCATTTTTAAATATAAGAATTATTATTGACAATGTAGAATAAATATTTTATATGTAATGCATGTATTCTTTAAAAATTGTGAATACCAACAATTAGTATTTAGAAAAAATTTGTTTCTGTTTAGAAAGTTTGAAATTTTTAAATATAAAATGCAATTGATAGTAATTTTGTAATGACTTTTTTTCCTTATGTTTGTAAAATAGTTATTTAATTATGTTTTAGGTGATTGAAAATGCTTAACTTTTAAAATTAATATTCTTATTAAAAATTCCATGAAACCATTTGAAGTAATATTTGAAACTTTATGGCTCTAAAGTTTTTCCTTCTATTAACACTCACTAATATTTTCTTAATATATATTTAGAATCAAACTTGTGAGTTGGAACATAATTTTGACAATATTTTGAGATCTGGAAATAAACTAGATATAGGTTCTTTGGATATATTTTATTTCATGCAAATAAAGATAGTAACAAATTTATAATTTACTGTGAAAGATGAAGTCTTAGTTTTCAAACAACGGATACTTTTTGTATTGTAGGAGACAAAAAGTTATCTTCAAATTTTCTTAATTTTAAAATTGCCTTAATTTGTAGACTGAATGTAGTTTCCATGTGTTTTCTACACATGAATTTTTATTTTGTAGCAAAACTGCACTAATTACAACGATAAATCATTAAAGTAACATTTTGGAGAATTTTTTGTTACACTCAAAACCAAAAGAATAAATTTTTTTATTAATTAAAATCTTATTATATTTTTTCTATAATCAAATGATTTTGTTCCTCAATTCTTAACTACAAACAAAGATCACTGATGAAATAGCATTAACATATTATTAATGCCTATAATAAGATAAATTTAAAACTGTTTTTTAAGAACAGATCATTAAAGAATTTTTAAATCATAGAAAATCACCCTTTTAAAGTGGTTGACCTACAAAAATACTAAGTATTTTTTATAATATTTACAGATAGTTGAAATTTCCTTTTACTTCTATATCTTTATCATTAACTATCATTTTCATAATTTTATTAAATAACATTTTCATATTGTTCATATGAAAAATTAGGTCATATTTTTTGTAAAAATATATCTTTGAATTTAAAATTAGTGTAAAATAAAATTTAGGTAATATTAAATACTTTTTGCTTAATTAAAATTATATACATATCTAATTTAGGTAATAGATTGGAAATCTTTATTTATATATATAAGTTCTTATAAATTCTTTAATTCATTTGATGCCTAAAAAACTAAGATGTGAAAATGCATGTTATCTCAAAACAGTAATCTAAAAGTCATGGTTTTTTCAGATAACTGTTAAATAGCATACAATATTTCCAAATATGTTTGTTGTATTATTTTTTTCATTTATTAATTGTAATAATTTATTGGAAATATTTAGTAAGTTACTATATATATACATATATATAGTACTAAAAATGAGGAATTATTTTAATATTTAGTTACGCATTATAATCAAGAAAACAAATAATTATGTGGATTTTTATTTTTCTATATTTTATTTACTTTTTAATTTGATATTGATTTTCATACAAGACGATATATTTTCTAAAAACATTATTTCCTTTTAGGGATTCTGTAATGATTTAGATAAATAGAAAATAAAAGATAATATGTTCAACTTGTATAACAGAGGCAAAGGAATTTTCTAAAATTGAACATACAATGGCAATATCTACTGGAATTTTTACTAATAAATTTACATAATATATATATCTGTATATATATATATATTTTCTGTTTTAAATTGAATTTTATTGCCTATTATATATTTTACTGTGATTTTGAAAATTTTATTTTTTAATTTTTAAAAATTTTTATTTTTTTATGTTTTTTATATACATATTGTTTTGAAAATATTAGATTTCTATTAAGATAATAATAAACATTTATATTATTTTATAAAATTTTTTTGATTAAAAATATTTAAAATAATTAATTTGCAGTACTTATGAAACAGTTTGCTTTGATAATGAATGCTCAAATAAATTTTCATCAATCACATTATAAAATGTAATTATTTTTAAACATCTGAACAATTTATCGAAATTCTTAATCATCAGTTTCAAAGAATATTTCTATTAAAGGATAGAATTATATTTAATATAAAATTAAAATAATTTTAATTAGAAGTATTTTATATTTTTATCTTTAATATCAGATAAAAATTTTCTTCAGCTTTCTGATGTATTAGTTGAATTTATCAATGACTCCAATTCTAAAATATTAGTTTTTATAATGAGTTCAATGAATTAATGATAAATTAATTATTTAGATTTGCAAAAAAAGTCATATGATTTGCAAAATAAATAAAATGTCTTAATCTTTTGTGTATATTTGACATACCAGAACTTCAGGCATTTTTTTTTATTAGTAGAAATTTAATCACATTTTGATACATCATGTAATACTACCTAATTACTTTAAGTTATCTCATTATAATATAAGAATATAGAATCATAAATAAAATTTTGCATAAAGTCTGTTGCTTTTATGCTTCCAAAAATTAAATATGTTTCAAGTAAAAACATTTGTCAAATGATATGTACTCAAAGTTAATCAACTTTCATAATTATGATTAGTATGTTTTAGTCTGTTTATTGCCCAGTGATCACTTTTTGCTCATAAGGGCTAATTAGACTGAGATCCACAGTTTAAAGAGAATTCTAAACCTCTTCAAATATCTAAGCCTTAGATGAGAGATGAACTCATGAATTGTTATACCGGAGGTTAGTGTTAACCAACCATTTAGCTGCCAGCTCTATTATCTTTTTATTATATATAAATATGTAATATCTCATTTTACATTACTTATAAAAAATATAGAATTTTAGCTCAATGCGAAAATTTAATTAAATTTTCCCAAAGGACTCTGGAGAGCAAATTAAAAGTATATATACCATATGTATTTAAAGTGATTCAATATTTTACACAATTCTATCAAAATCATCATTATTTAAAATTTGATGTTATATTTTAATGTCTAATTTCTATACATGATGATTACTTTTTTATAATGACTATAAATCATTACTGTCAAATGTTTTAATTTCATAGTACTGTTGTGCTATCAATAATTAGATTTACATTTTCAATTTGATTCATACAAAATGTAGGTTTTACTTTCTTTTAGCTTATTTAGATATTTTTTTTTTTCTTCTAGCAAAGAAATTCGTCTTTATCTTTTTTGCTCTTAATATTTATTATTGTGTTTCAACCAGTTCTTAAAAGTTTTGTTTTATTTCCTCTCCAGTGAGTTAATCTATTACTCAGTTGTTTCTCTCCTCTTAGTAAAAAGTAGGCAATTTAATTCTTCTGATTTCTTTTCTAAATTTAAAATATAAATAATGATAAGTATTTTTCATGTTCAATTGATTAAATTTTGTATTGAAAGAATTTTTTTAGATAATGTTTCTATTCTAATGATATCTTATAAATAGGACAGAAGTTTAATGAAAAGCAACTCACATCATATAGTTTCTTTCTTTTGCCCATTGACAAGCAAAGTTTATGCATTGAACCATTTTATAGAATAGTAGTATTGAAATGAAAAAGAAAAAGGAGTAAGAGAGCTATTTTAGAATTTTCCTTATATATACTATGATGGAGAAAAGATAGGTACATTTAAAGTAAAAAACTTTAGAAAATAAATTTTCCACTCTCAATTTCTTCACCCTTCCAAATACCCTACATTCCAATACAATGAGTAATGTTAAAATGGCTACACAAATGAAAACAAACAAAACATTTAAAAACAAACAAAACATTTAAAAACAAGTTTTATCTTGTATAACTAATATTCTAGAGTTTCTGTAATAAATGAGATCCAAAGTTTATAAATATTAAAGTGTAAAGATATGTATTAGAATGTATCACATGTAATTAATTAGTTCAATAACATGTTTGTTCATGAAATATGACAAAACAGTTCAATTTTGATTATGGTATTTAAAAGCAAACTATTCTGGTATGACAATTTTTTTATATTATTGCTAATGAGATCAAAAGAGAACTTTAATAAAAGAAATCTAAAATACAGTTTTTATTTTCCAATTAAAATAGTTTTCATCAGGTGAATATTTAATCAAGCTAAACGAAATTTTTGTGTTTTGATAAACTTGTTTATCACTGGAAATTAAAAAAGCTATGTCAAATTAGCTAGACTTTTGAACTGACACTCATAAATTGTTTAATTTGACAAAGATGTAATTTAAAATGGATTGAGAACAAATAAAAGCATCTATAACTAGGATGAGATTTAAACCCACAAAATATCATATCCATTCAGCTATCTTAAAGAATGCATTTTTTTAAAATAATATTTAAGTGAAGGCATTTAGTTTCCTCATAAATTGTTCATATATTTTAAAGAAATTATAGTTCTGTTGTTGGATTATTTGTTTTGAACTGTTGATGCTTTATAGGACATGAGTCTGTTTTAGTTAAATGAAAACAATACAACATTTTTACATATGAAACTACTAGTAGCAATTTAAATTAATTCAATTAAAAGTTGACAGTTAAAATCTTATTTAAATTGCTATGAAAAATTGACTCAGTACAAGGCTAACTGATACACTTGATGAAGACTGTTTTGGATTGTGTGCTGCTTGTGAAATCTTTCACTTGTTACCCAAATAATTTGCAGCAAAGTAGCTTTATCTCAACAATATATTAAGGGATTATATTGATAATTTACTGTGCTAAAACTTGAACCTTATTTTTGTTGATGCTTAATATTCTCGTTTTTTAAATCAATTCAACATCGATATTATCTTAAAATATCCTCTTAACCTCTCCAGCAATAACCTACTTTTTGCATTCATATCTATCAATAATACACCAAGGGGATAAGTAAATTATATTATGAAAATTTTAAGTAACTTTTTCTTAAGAAAATGAAATTTACAACTGAAGTCGTAAAAGGTGAAGGTTGTGCAAAATCACGATTATTTTTATAAATGTTAATATGAAATCTTTAATTTGATGCTATTTTACATTATAGATATTGTATTTAACATATATGGAAGTAAATATGTGCATTCTTGTTAAATCTGTTCCCCTAATGTTTTTGAATAGTGTATATTGATTTTGGGTATAACAAATCAATAGGAAGCTCTTAATATGTTATAAATTGTGATCAAATTTAGTGAATAGAATTCTAATGTATAATGAATAAAATGAAAAATATTTTTAAAAGAACTATAAATAAAAAAAATTATTAACTATTTTCATTTTAATCTTATCATTGAATTTTTGACCTCAATATATATATATATATATATATATATATATATATATATATATATATATATATATATATATATATATATAGAAAATACGATCGAAATTGAATTGTACATTTTTATACTGCATGTTATATTGTCATGCTGCCACATATAAAACAAAGTGTTTTTTACAGCTCTCTCAACAATCCTTCAGCCATGTGCAGTTTTTTAATGTTTGGATAAAACTGCTGGTTATTTTTAAGTTTCATTCATAATTATAAGGTTTGTTTTAAAACAGAATAAATGATAAGCAAAATATTGGGTGCAGTTAAAATTGTAAATATACAGAAAAACAGTTGCAAATTTTATTATTCAGAACTAAGTGAGCGCAAT
This sequence comes from Latrodectus geometricus, assembly GCA_026290005.1. Taxonomy (NCBI): domain Eukaryota; kingdom Metazoa; phylum Arthropoda; class Arachnida; order Araneae; family Theridiidae; genus Latrodectus; species Latrodectus geometricus. The sequence goes on along the minus strand of JAPDSC010104633.1, from coordinate 51,327 downwards.
TTAAAATATATAATTTTTTGCCAAAGGAAATTTTTGTGAATTTATATTGAAATAAACCTGAGACAAAATTCGGCACTTAGAAAAGTAAATAATTTAGCATATTACATTTGATTACTTAGAATGTTTTTTGACATTATGAGAAATTTTTATACCAAAGTTAATCTTCAGTTTGTCATGTTTTTTCATGTAATTTTTTTCAAAATTTTATTGTTTTAATTATTTTTCTTTGTTAAAATTTTTCATTTGATTCATTATTTGGAGAATTTTCAAAATTTATAAAGTCAAACTACCAATCCAAATTATTTTATGTGTTTTTAGAATATTTATCAAATAGACTGTTTGATTTAAAGGAATAAAATTTTCTAAATGCTGCTTTTAAAATATTAATTTATCATTCAAATTTAAAATTGTTTTTTTATAATCTCAATTATTTGAGGCATAAAATAAAGTGTCTTAAGAATTTAAAACTTCAAAATTATAAAAAAAATTCTTTTATTAAAAAAATGATAAAACAAAGTTTACATAAAAAGAACAAATAGCAACCACAAATTTTTATAGAATGTCAATCCTGTATAAGGATGCCCATCAATAGGAAATACAAGACTAATGCTTTTATAAATAAATATAAGAAAATATAAAATTCCTATAATCTTCATGTTTCATTATTTCGGCAAAAAAATTTCCATAAAAACATTAACCAAAACACAAGTTTTACTTATTTAATATTAAAATGAAATTAACAAAACACAAAAATTAAATCAAATAAAATAAAGACACAAGCGGGATTGAACACATTATATATACATGCATATGATTTTGATATTTTATATACACTTACAAATCAAAGAAAAAAAGATAATTGGAATGCACAAATTCAACAGTTATTTGAATGATCTTTTGAAACAGTTATATTTTTATCACTTCAAATGTAAATGAATATTTTTATAAAAATGACAAGTGTTTCTAAACAATTTTAGACAAAATAGTGATTATTAGCAATTTAATAAGGTTTGTAAATCACTTAAAAAATGGAAACGATAAGCATTTTTTAAAAATTCATTTAAAATGAAATTTTTAAATTATCTATTTTAGCTATAAATTTTATATTCTTATTTACAGAAACAAATTTTCACATTTATAATTATCTAGTACTCAATAATGATAAATTATAAAAACATAATTACATATGAATATTACCAGAAAATCAATTAATTAAATCTTTCTTATCTCTTCAATTAAGTTCAATACTTAACTCGAAATAAGTTATTCAATTTATTGATTTACCTTCTAGTCTGCGAAATAAAAACTTATATTTAAAAAGATTTCTTCAGTGTTATTTATGTATCATTTTGAATTTGTGTCTAGATTTGAATAAATAGGTTACCAAAGACTTCCTTTTAAAAATCTTTTTCTTCTTTATATTCCAAAACAAAAAGCCACAACAGTACAAAGAACTCATGAAAAAATATTTCTTGGAAGATTGTTATATTCTTTACACTGAATATATGCTTACAGCATTGATTAAAAAACTGTGGCACATTTGTTGGTATCATGTGAGATAAATTCTCAAAAATCTTTTAAAAATACTCTTCTTAAATGTATTATCTCCTTTAAGTAAAAATAATTTTTTAATAGCTGTAAGGACCACCATATTGGGAGCCATGAGTGTAGTATGGACCAGGATATGCATAGCCATATCCATATGGTTGGCGCTTGTCAGGATACACTGGCATAAGATACTGCATATTCTTAGCTTGTTCCATTTTTTTCTCATGAACAACACAGCAAGCCGCCCCCAAGAAAAGAATAGCAGTGAGCAGACACATACCCACTCCAATCCAAGCTAAGATATAGGACCAGCCATAGTAGAATTGAGTTACTCCATTTAACTTTAATACCTGTTGAGAAAAAATAATGTTTTCATTATAACTTTTTGCTTTAAATATCAATTATCTTGATTTATTTAAAGCATGGGACAAAATTACAACTATTTGCATTCACATAAATTTTAATTAGTTTATTTTCTTGATTAAATTGTAAAATTGCAATAATTTTAAAACTGATTATATGTATGTATAAAATCAGAAACATTTATAATTGTATTAAATTCAAGATTTATATTTAAAATAATTGTGATCTCACTTTAAAAACAGTCATCATAATCTTTCATACTATTATACTATATAAATTTGAATATTTAATCATGCATCCAAATTGTTTTATGAACATTCTTGAAAAAAATAATTTCTTATTAAATATATAGTAATTATTGTAAGAAATAATGTTTTATTTAAAATTCACACTAGACATTAAAGAAAACATTTTTTATACGATTTCACTTCTTTTATATTTTGTAAAGCAAATATGAAATTAAATTCTTCAATTTTATAAAGTATTTTATTATTTATATTCTTACCAACAGAAAAATAATTAATCGGAAAATAATTTCTATAAAGTTTTATTTGGAAAATATGTGTAAATTCAAATGTGGCATATGCAAATTTCATTTAGTTTAATACATTTAATTTAAATAAAGTAGTGATATACAAAATAAAAATTGAATGACTATCTATTCTTACATCTGGCCAGTTGTAATAAGACATTTCATCTGTAAGTTTTGTATAATCATAGTAGTGAACTCCATGCCATAAACCCATTGCACCAGCATCAACTAGAGCTGCAAAAAATATTATATTAGTATTTTAGAAGTAAAACTTTATGACAATATAACTTAAAATTTGCGCCATAAAGGAAATTGTTAAAATGTGTATTAAACCATTAGAAATGTGTTATTTTCATTTATAAAAATTTAAAATGAATATTACTTTATTCTTAATCTACAAAAATACATTTATGACTAGGGTTTTTTTATTAACTTGAAGAAATCTGATTATAATGCTTTTATTCATATTCTTATAATCCTATGCAATTGGTTTTTTGCAAAGTAAAAGATAGTTTTAAAGAATCTAGATGGGATAGCTATAATTTATTATAACAGATTGCACATTATATTTTTTCAGTCATAGCAAATTAAACCTTGTAAGTGATTAAATGATAACTTATATATAAATTTTACTGATGGTTATATATTAAAATTTGATCATTCAAAAGAACTAGCTATTAAATTCAAACATTTCAGTTAGAATGATCAACTCAGCTTTGCAGAAATCATGTTAAAATGAATCATCAATTAAATATTTTCTAAAATTAAACAATTCAAAAAATGTAACATTTTTCTCTTTAATAGCTTTATAATCTCTATATTTGAAATTTTAAAATATGCTTAATATTTTTCATGATATAATATTTATAGAAAAATTAAGATAATGAAATGAAGATGTGAAATTATACAATTTAAATTAATAATAAAATAAAAAGCACAGAGGATGAGCTTGCAAAAAAATCGTGCATCACTAAAGAAGCAACTTCACCAAAAGATAACACTGCCAAGCTATACTTATCAGAAAAAATGAAATTCGCAGATTTTATGTTAGACTTATCAGTTACATTCGAGAAATATTTATCTTATAATGGTTATAGATTACCTATATCACCATTACCGAACAAACTTCAATTTTTATGAACATAAATTAGTCAATTATATTTAAATTGATGTGTATACTCATTAACCACTGAAGTATAGTTTTTCATAATATTAACTTATTATTAATAACTAGTTATAACGTTTCATAATTGGAAAAATCATATATTCCTTAAAATAATCAGCAGATTATAAATTGATATATTTTAGTGTCTTGCATAAAATTGTTTCAAGATTTAACATATTTTGCTACCATTTTTTTTCAAATTTGGAATGTCTTAAAAATGGGCAACTTACCTGCCAGCATCTGTAGCAAACCAGTGGCAAGTATGTTTCCCTTAGATCTCTTCCAACATCCAGCCACTCCCGTGAAGAAGGATATGAAAACGAAGAAAAATCCAACGATATACATGCCAATCACAGAACGAGCCATATCTGAAACATAAGAAAAATTTAAGCCATTTAATTTCACATGTAACAGTATTAAATAAGAACATAGACTCAAAATGAATGATTTATGAGAAGTATTTATTGCGAGTGAAATTGCAGTTTCAAGCAATAACAATTCATTAAATATTTTAGGGTATTATAAAGTTGTGAATTTTAACTTTTAATTAAATATGCAAATAGGACTATTCTATGCTCTTAAAAATTGCATGAAACAAAATATTTACTAATGCTATGTAATTTTAGTGTAAAATAATTTGCTTAGCAAAAACTTAACAATATTTAATTTCTTTTTTTCCAAAACGTGAATACATTTCTAGCACATTTATGATAATAATTAATATAATTATGCTAAAATCACTAGTTGTGAATAATTTCAAGATATTAATTTGTGTCCTTATCTGTTACATTTTATTTAAATAACAATTTATCATGTAAATTGCATTTGCAGTTTGAATGAAATTGTTTTAAATTTGGAATTAAAAAGAATTTTGAAATGTTAAGCATGATTTAAAGTTGTACGCATCAAAATGTAATTTTTATCATTCGATATAAATTGGTTTTTAATATTCTAGCAATGAAAAAGTATGAATAAAATTTCTAGATTTAAGTATATAAAATCATGAAAATCAATTATATATATATATATATATATAATGAGAATAAATAAAATAAATTTAATTAAATTTAAAATTGATAACAAATCATGATACTTTCGATTCAGTTCTAGTATACAGTTTTATATTAGTTTTAAAGAAAGATGGATGATATAGCAAAAAGATAATTTTGTCTTAAATATTTATTGTTTAAGAGTTCTGGTAAATATTTGATTTTTTGCCTACAATAATTTAGTAATTATTTTGTGTAATTACAAATATGGTCTTACACATATAAATTTTGAATTTCTAAACTTAAATATGGTACCGAAAGTAGACATATTTCCGAGACCTATTTATCAAGACTTAAAATTTAAGTTTTTAAAAATTTTTTAAAATAATATAATAATAAAATATTAATATTCTATTTATTTGTTAATTATCAACATGTTATCTCCCTATTATATACACGATATCAATTTTATAATTCAGTACGAAAATCGGAAAGATTAAAGAATGCAAAAATATTTTGAAATAGTAATACTAAATTTTTAATGTTGTTGAGGATATTTACTATTAAAATCTCAGATTATCAAACATTCAGTAAAATAATTATGCAAATCATATTTGATTAGGTTTTTAGTTATATGATTGCATCCCCCCCACTCAATTAGATGTATGCGATGTCTCTTTTGTACTTTAAATAAAGTCTATAATATCGTATCTGAAAAACGTTTCATAGTTACTTATTATTTCTATAATGGTAAAAATTATTGTTAATATCAAAAACTATGAAAAAATCCTATTTAATAATGCAATGAAAAACATCTAAGCATAGATTGAAAGTGAAGTTTCTCTTAATAGTTCCAATATATGGGATAAATAATAGCCTCAATCATATGCATTATAAATAATCTAAAAAATTCATTCATTGAAAATATTTAAAACAAAACATTTAAATTTTTATTTGAATAAAAAGGGTTCGTATCTAACGTAATTTTTTTAATAAGAGTTAACTTTAGAAAGCTGTAAATTCAATTATTCTGATAATTTTGATGAGCCATTCCATAGAACTTAATGGATAAAACTAAGTCTTTCTTTTTTTGCACTGAATTGTGAGCATTTCAAGTTTGTTTTAGGAAGAAATATATCGCACAATATTTGCTTTATCTTTTTTATTTTTAAATATCTTCAAAACGTAAAAATAAATGTGTATCTTCAAAATGAACAAAACTTTGGTAACGATCAGTAAAATAACAAAAATTGTAGATATAACCATTTACATCATTTGTTTCATTACGAAATGCATGACATTATCTCACATTACAATTTTATACAATAATTCTTCCTACAGGGTCTAATAACAAAATATTATTCATGCGAACGATGATTAGGAAAAATATTTTGAGGTTTTTACTTATAATATTCTAAGCTATTATTATTATTATTTATGGCTCTAATGATAAAATAAGCAACGTTTTGAAACTAGTTTGATACCGCGTAGTGGACAGTTTAACTACCGGAGACCATTATAAAGTCTTTTAAACTCCACAGCATAAATTATTATATATTATAATTTAACGGAGGGACTTGTCATACATAATGCGGCGTATTCAAGCGTCGAAAGGACGAAAACTACGTAAAAATCCCATACACCGACCCCGACAGGCATGCACACGCAGAAACGCAACATAAATTTCTCTTTATTCAATAGTGGCTGAGATTGATCCAACAAAATAATATCTGACTGAACTGCATAACTAATAGCCATGTTATTTAAGCCATATGACATTCTACACAGGAATTTTCAATTCTGAGAAGCGTTTGGCTCGTTTCAAAATTACTATTTATGATTTACAGATATAGAAAAAAATATTTACAGCAGCAGATCTTTCTACATTCCCGAAACATAATATATTTTTGTTTTAAATTAACGATTTTTACTAATTTATTTCTCGATTTTTGAAAAAAGTATTGTTTAAAGTATTGTTTTTGCTGTCTTCTGCAAAAGCAGTTTTGTTTGTCCCAATACGCCCCATTTGGAAATGCAATGGAACGCAAAGAAAATAATCCCGACCTCAATAGAATGCTTGAAGACTCATAAGCTCTTCGTATCTAAAATTTTTAAGCATTTTACACCCTCATTATATTGTTTTATGTTAATCTATACATGAGATTTCATATCATAAAGGAAAGCAAAATTTTGAAAAGCTAATAAATACTGTTATAATGTGTATATTTTTGTGTATTTAGTAGGAAAATTTCATGCTAAGATAAAATTTTAGCCATAAGTGTGATTTTTTTAAAACTTCTTTAAATTTTAATTGTTTTCGCATAAAATAAATATCTTATTATATTACGCTTCTGTTTCATTGCAATAGAGTTTAAATTTTGTCTTTTAAGTTCATTACTAGTTCATAGATTTTCAGTTCCTAATCCCTAAACCGAGACAGGTTTTTCCTTGGTAAAATTAAGTTCGTGGTACTTCAGAAACTACAAATTTATTGAAACATGATGCAAAATAATTTAAAAAACGCAATGAAGCGGAAACTTTCAGTTAGTTGAAAATAAATACTGAAAACTACGTTGTACTAAATGATATTGATATAAGATAGGAACATATTTTGTTAGTATGCGCGAGAACTGGCTTTCGGACTGAGGTTTAAGGACAAAGTGTAACAAATCCTTATCAGTCACAAATAGTGCATTGAAGCATTTACATGAGGGAATGGTTTTAATTGAATTAAAATTTATAATTTGCATGATGCACTTACCATTTAGTTTTGAGTGCATTTATTAAAGTTTGTTTATGGCAGTACAATTACTTTTGCACAGAAGTGTAGATTCGACTAGTATCTAATATTTGAAATAGATTCCGAATTATTATAATTACGCCCGAAATAGTAATCGAACGCTAAAATTCTAACTTTATGCAATAATATTTTCTCTAAAGTGCATACCCAAATAACACAAGAAAACTTTGCAGCTTTGTAGGTATTTAAATTTCATAATACAAAAAAAATGTATATTTCATGGTCTCTAAAGGGTTAATAAAAATAAGAATAAAATAAATAGCTTTTCAAATATTATTAAATAATTCAAATATTGCAAATATTTTCGATAGTATAGAGCTTTAATTCATAGAAAATCAGTAACAGGATTCAATATTTAGCACTTTTCATCAATGGGAAACAGAAGAAGGACAGATTGTCAATTAGCAAGCCATCTAAAGCACGATAATTTTTTTGAAGTCCATAAAAAGGAAACAGATATCAACACTTGTAGCATTTATTATTTTTCCTTTATGTATGTGAAAGTTTTTCTAAATTTTGCACATCACTTTTATAATTAAAAATTCGGAATCAAAATGTTAGAAGCCACTGAGCTACCAAAATGTTTTAAAGTTAAATATGGTCTTTCACAAATAAAATATCGACCGACTGCACCAGATTATTCCATATGGAATTGAATTACATTAATAGTAATGTATTTTAAAACATATCTTCTTTTAAAGAGATTTGAAAAGGTAAATTCCAGAGACCATATATGAAGATGTCATAGGATATGTGTCATTCGATGGTTTTTACCAAACGAATTAAAGCTTATTCCAATACGAAAAAATTAAAAAATGTATTAATATCTGCTTACTGAAAAAATGTTACAACTAAATTTTGTAATGTTTCAGGATCTTCCTATTAGTTTCTCTGAGAAAACAGCTCACCTTCATTAGAAACTTCACTTTTTCGCCGGGCGGTGTTTAACAAGTCACTTTCGAAATTTTGCGGTTATGAACTATCAGAGATACCGATGTAGTCACCTGTAACATTTCGCTTCAGGCAGTGCTCTGGGAATCACGTAAGCTCTCCTGACAGTTTCCGAAGATCGGGCCGATTACCTAAAAGTCATTGCTCGATTTTTATAGCGAATTCCAAAAGGAAAATAAAACCGAATCCATCTAATTGCAGAAACGCGATTAGAGGAAAATTCAGTTTATAATCCAAGAATAATAAAGGAAATTACGATTTCGTGAGCAGTTCCTATCAGTTGCTAATTAACTGGAGTCTTATTTTTTAATCTAGTTATATCAAATTTAACATTAATGTCGCATCTAGTTCATAGTTAAATGTTTTTTTTTTGGTCTACAATCTAAAGAAAAAATATAAAAATAATGAGCTCATTAAAAGTTTAGAAACCCACTCTTACTTTCGTTTAATAATAGGTACTGTGAAAGCAGATTTCCGCTTTTATTTTCTCACATTGATAAAAGTAGTATCTTTTGTTATTAAGAATTTGCTATTACAAGTTAATATACACTTTACAAGAGCACTTATAATTTAAACAGAAATGTTTTTTCCTTAGCAATAACATTAAAAGTAATTTACGGAAAAAAATATTGCTAAGTATGCAACAAAATTCTTAATCAAATATTTATTTTTCGTAATTTTGGAAGAACTACGATGTTAAGGGTAACATGTGATCGCAGACAAACTTTCACGGAGCTTTTTCGTATATATAAATATCAAAACATTTAATCAAATATTAAATATTTCAGAAAATTCCTTTAAGTTTCAGGAAGTTTCAAATGCACATTGTGTCTAATTTCCTAACGGCAGATTAAAAAATTTGGAGAACAGTTTAGTTTCGTCACTTTGTTGCCATATTTTACATACAAGGAACCGGATCGTCCTATACCTTCAATTTCAAATAGATGTCATAACCTTTCCCCGCCAGAGGTGAAATCAAACTCCCGAACTATTGAATCAAAGACTAGAAACCAAAATATTCAACTGATAGCTCGGCATGGACAGTGGAAAAACTATCGTATAAATTATCACAATTGCCTAAAATTTTGTGTGTGTGTGATTTCAGTTTTTCCCCATTTTATTTAATTTGGCACTTTATAGTCACTTTGCTCATGAGATTCATTTCAATTAGGACTCAGCTTTATTTTGAAGTCTGTCCTCCTATATTAATCATGACTAGATGAAAAACTGCATTCTGGAAACTCCTTTATATATATATATATATATACACACACACACACACACAGAGAGAGATAGAGATAGAGAGAGAATAAAGGTATCGCACATAATGATAGCATACTTTGATCTATTATCGTGTACTGAAGACTGAAGTTAGATTAATTTTTACGAAAAAATAACTATTCTATGTGTGTGTTGCCTCTTTTTCATTAAATTAATTTCTTTTCCATGTTTAGTCTACCATAAAGAATAATAAATAATTTGAGCTTTATTGATAGGATAGAGATAACCAACATCGTAATTCCAGACATAACAATTTAAATATATTAAAGTTTAAAAAAATTATTTTAAAAAATTTAAAATTCAGCCATAATTATTTTTTACGCATTCTCTCAGGGATTGGAATTTTGTAAGTTATCACCGTCATGCTCCAATTTCTTTTGTTCTCTAATTTACTTCTATTACCAACATGTCCAGCTGCCCTTATCACTTCCCACTAGATGGGAGCAAGAGATTAGAACCATAGAGAAATGTATACAGATAATACTGTTCATTAAGTGGGGAGTCATTTTAAAATGAATGTTCTCAATAAAATAACTACAATAAATTATAGTCGAAAAGACAAGTGTTCCGTTCGTATAAATAAATCTAAAATCTTCAAGAGTTCAATTCACACGATGAAGGTTTTAGAATCCCCACGATGAATTTGATTTTTATTTCTTTGATTCTTGTAAATCAGAAAAGATGAGTTGGATAGTTTTTCCTCTATGGGGACATTTATTTTTGTATAGAAAATTTGATTCGATTGAGATATAACATTCATTTCAAAAAGAGGTGAAGAAAAACAAAATAGTAAAGCTCCATTTTTATTTATAAAATTTAATTAGATTTAAGGTTAAAATTTTTGGATTTAACTTTGATATTAATCTCGTTGATGCTAATTTTCAAAGCAGAAATTAATTTATAAGTCATTGACTCAGCGTAATGGATCGCCTTACGACTAAAATCCCTTGTAAAGAATTTTAATATATAAGACATAAATTGCTTTCCGGGAGTTTTCAAAATTAGTGGGACGTGTTCACAAGGAAAGAAATCCAGAAAACTTCCAAACTCCCACCTCATACCTTATGCTGCGAAAAAAGCTGTCCTATGACTATGCCAAGTGAACTAATTTAATTTATAAGTATTTAACAAATGACACGAAATATTATGTTTCTTTAACGAGCCCAATTTTCTGTTAAATATTTATACTGCAATGATTTGCCCAAATCATTTCTTTTTCAGTTTTAGTAAAAATCTTAGAATTGTTTCCTTTTTCAATAGAAATTTTGATTTTTAAAATTAATATCTCGTAACATTTTGAAAAGTTTACCTAACATTACGAAAAGACTAAAACTCCTACAGAAATTGGCAAAATATTAAATTTTTAATTCTATCTAAATATGAAATATTTTTCGAAATATTTCCCTAAGTATCATTTATTTAACATAAGATTTTCTCATGATGAAATGAATTACAATAATAATAGACTAAAATCACAATTGACTTAATGTTGTTTGTTGTTAAGAGGAATTTTTCATGAGGAACAAATACACAGAAAATATGTTGCCAATGAAAATATCAAAATCGATAAAGTGCAGTGAATTTATTCCTATTATACACTGTTGTAATGGTAAGATATTTATATAAACGATGAAAAAACTCGTAAAAGAAAATACTGTTGCTAATATTATATAATGCTCATTTATTACAAATATAATACTTCATCCAAAAAATGGATAATTATTCTCCAAATTGGTCATTTTGAAACCATCAGTATTCTTAATTTAATTGATTATTTAGTGTGACATAAATGGTTACAAACTACGTTAATCAAAACAATTAGAGATCCGATTCTTTCACTTTTGAACAACTCGTATTATTTGTCGCTTTGGATACCGGTAGTGTTAGTGATTCAGACATAATAGAATATGTTTCATAAGCACCCGTTGACACAATCTTACTACTAAAGAAAAGTCTTAAGAATCATAAACAATGGCACCGCAAATACAGAGATGTACTTTTAGGTAGCAAACAAAATGTCAAAATTAGTGATTTACTTCATGATAGATTTATCAGTTTTGAAAGAACAGAATGATTCCTGGGCAAATATATTTCTTTTTTAGTAACGTTACCGAACAAAATTGTTGTAGGCATGGAAAAAAAAAAAAAAAAAAAAAAAGTACTTCCTGAATAGAAAGTTTTCAACAATTGTTAGAAAATTATTTGACGAAAAATTGTTTTATTTTTGAAAGAAAAATACAATTAATGATTTTTCACGAACAAATCGATTTTAAATGGGCCCTTATTAAGATTTGAAAAACTGAATTAAAAATTATTTTGGTTTAAAAAAAATGTTATATTATTAACATATTGTTTCTATACTAAGATTCAATAATCTAGATAAAACTTCGATGTTTTAAAATACATTTGAAAAAATATGCAGTAGAAAAGTGTGCTTATTTTCTCTTTTGATAATAGGCTTACAGGAAAAAACGAATCGTAATATACGATAATTTTTTCCTTTTAACAAGGTTGTTAAACAATATTAAGAGAGAGACTAGAAATATTCGTGATGAACTATTCACCTATGTCTGCGACCTCTGAGTAACAAGAGCGACAAAAACTAGTTTCATTAAACATTTTTGGATAGCGATAAGATGTTTGACAACTTTACTTAATCATGTTATATCTAAGAGAGAATCCAATTGCTTTACAATCCAGAAAAGCTTCTGGCGTATTTGATGTAGCGATTTTCGTAGATAAGTTAAAGAGATAAAGCAGATTCAATTTCGCTCAGAGACAAACGGGGAAGTGTCGTAACAATACAAGTGAATTCTCTACTACAAGAGAAAATCTTCTCTGGAAGAAGGTAAGGCAAAAGTGGAGACGGAAAGAGTTACAAAATTCGGTTGAACGCTCGAACAGTTTTTCCACTCCCAAATCTTTTTTCTTACAGCCCTGCATAAGAGCAAGTATGGCGAAACAAATGATGAGAAGTTTTCTTGGGGTGATTGACTTCCACTGTTGATCATTTTGGGTGGCAAGCAACCCGTGGAGCCAATTCCACGAGACTACGAACGGATTTTGTTTAGAGGCGAACAGCGTGAAGAAAACGATGCTCCAGGATTGGCAATATGTGAAAATTGTTATAACACCTACTTTTAAAACGGATATGAAGTTTCAAAGCGAATGTTTTTCGGTAATTATTTTGAGCTGATAAATCGGACAAAGATATCAATAAAAAATGAATACGATATTAGCAAACTGAATCATCTTGGAAAATATTTTTCTTTGTATAAATAAATAACAATATTATTGACCTGAATAAAAATGAATTCCATCGAATCACCAACAGTTTTGTAAATAAAATGTCAAAATCATTCTAGTTTTTAGAATTTGCTGATTCTAGAATGCAAACTACATCACCATTAGCACCTTGACTACCACGGATAGAGCCGTGGGCTTCAATCAACGCTAGTATAGAGTAGGTAATTGAACAGTTAATACTGTTCACTTTATCAACGTTCATTTCAATCCACATTGCATTCAATTTCAATTCACGAATAATTTCTCATGGAAAATAAACAAATATACTAAATATAATCCTAATCCATACGTAAAAGTATCGTAAAAATAAATAAACGATACATGACAAAACAAAATGCATTGATTTAAATTTTTGCGTCAAAACATTGAAATAATTTGATATTAAATTGAAACTAGCAAAATAATAAGTTTTCCCCTTATAGTTAATACATTTATTATAAAAGAAACCTATTTTGTAAATAAATTTGTGACTACACGGTCAAATAAAGTCTCAGTAAGGAAAAACATGAGTGTTCTTTATTAAAATATCGTCAATTTTTATCAAATGTTTTCGTAAGCTTTCGCCATTTTGTAGCACGTTTCAGCTATTAAAACTTGAAAGCCTAAAATTTTCTTATTCTGTTATTGGTACACGAATTTCCCAAAACATAAATTATCTTAAAAAAGGAATACACAGTGGGATTGTTCTTTAATTCAAGGACGTTTAAATACTATCCTGAGGGCCTACCGAATCAGGCGTAACAATAGAAAACAAAAAATAATAACCGATGCCAAATAGCACGGAAGAGAATCATAACTGTAACCCGTTGGAGAAAGATACCAGAAGCACCTTGCTCAGAGGGGCTCAGAAACACTGTTCCGCTTTGTTGAACGCAGCTGGAATGAACCTTCATCCGCAAAAGCTGCGGCAAGGAAATTCTTTTCAGAACAGATTGGAATTCCAGCTATCTGAACAAGGAAGACGAAAGTTATACAGCTTTGTTGCAATAAGGACAAACAGAAGGCAATGAAAAGTTAGGTACACAATGAAATTAATTCGTCTTTGGTTAAAGAATACCTAAATAATATCCATCGGAATTTCATATGAATTATAGGAGGTAGCCGTATGATTTGTTATTTTCTTTGTTTTTGTAGTCTTTGTCTAGTGTGCCTTGTTTTTTTGTGTCATACACACAAAACAATTTTCTAAAAACAGGATTGCTTAGTCATGAAATACAACTCTTTTTAAATATTAGCCAGAATATTTTAAGCTCATATTTTACAATTTTAATTTAATATTAAACTTACCTATATAATATATCTAGTCTATAAAAATCTTGTTATTTATAATTTAAGACCAAAACATGCTTTAAATTTAGATAACATTTGAAAGCATTCTTCTAATGACAATGGTGTAATCGTGTGTAAAGAAAGGATTTTGAAACGAGAGATAAAAATTTTTCTATTTCTACCATATTTTAGAAAATTTATTATTTTTCTAGATTCTCTTTAGATTTTATAATTTCTTTTCTAGCATTTTTAAAAATTTATAGCAAGTATACTTGTAAAAATAACATTTTTGAATGCCCAATTTTTAGATAAATTTTAATGACAATAATATTATAATCATGTTTATATTGACACTTAGTACAAAATGAATAAAAAAGATAAATTAATAATTACATTAAGTATTCATTTCCTACCGTCTTTTTAAACTCTTTAAATTTATTTAACAATTTAGAGTGTAATTTTTTTTTCTTGAAGTTCATACCATGAAACGCGTCTAATTTTCGAAAATAATTTTTTTACACTAAAGTTATCGATTAGAACATTTAAAGTATTCACAAACAGAAGCATTTTAATAGAAATTTCTTCAACAAGGCAGTTAAAAAATCTCGTCACACAATATCAAAAACTGTTATGAATAAAAGTCTGGCATGTTCGGTTTTTAGTGCAATACCATAAACTTTGACCAATGAACTTTTTCGACTAAAAGCATATTTAATTAAAACAATCCGAAAACTCAATAAAATTCATCATTCTGCAAACTTTCCACTTTTTGGTTTAAATAATATAAAAAGGTATTTAAATATATTTCATGTGTGCATTGTAAATTGAATAGCGTACAATTAAGACATGAATAATCTAAATTCATAAATATACGATGATTTGTAAACTGTAATTTTACAACTTTAACCTTTTGCAGACTTGAATTGAAATACTTTAATTCAGCATAATGTTTATACTGAATAGCTCTAGACTTCTGAATATACAAAGTAATTCTTCCAGAGAATATTTTATAGTCAACTATAAAATATTCTCCGGAACGGTAATCATGAAAGGAAAATTTTGAAAAAATAGACAGATTGCAGGCCAAAATAAAAAGTAATTGCAGGCCAAAATAAAATTTAAATATTTTACTATAAAAACGCTATTTTACTATCAAATTAAGATAAGTCAAAGTTAGAAATCCATAAACAGAATAGTCTTATAACTGAAGGTTGTTGTAAAGCTTTTCATATTTAAATTGATTTGAGTTTTAATTAAGACACAGTATTTTTGAGAAAAATAATTCACTTAATACTGATAAAAATTTTAAGAAAAAATAGAAAATGATTAGAATATAAAGTCGTTTTTTTAATAAAAAATTATAAATTATAAAGCCAACTAAATATAATATACTTTAGTATATTTTCAAAGCTTATTCAAAGACATCAAATTTAAAAAAGCATAATTTAAAACCTAATCATGAATGCTGTTGGGAGGGGGATGGTAAGACTTTTATTTTATTTTATTTTTTTTTTTTTTTTTATTTTTTTTTTAAAAAATCAACCACAGCGGGGAAGGTTTGAGTATTTTTCATAAGTCTCAAAGAACTGCTGAGATTACACCTCCATAGATGCACACCCAGAAAACAGAAACGCTAAACCTACATCTCCTTTTTCTTCACCAGTGAGACCAAACCTGGATGTCTTCACTCTGAAGAACACATTCCTAGCAAAAAATCAAGGTGAATTAAAGAGGTAATTATTCTGCATCGCAAATGCAATAAAGCAGAAATAAATAACAAAAAATAGTATTTTGTATGTAAAGCAAAATATTTAGAATTTTCTTTATTTGTGGTAAGCTTTGAACAGCCTAGGTAGTTTTCCAAGGCAGAAATTAATGCAACATAAAACTAAAAGCAGGAAAAGTAAGACTATTTTCCTTTTCTTTCGAAATGGCATTTTCGACTCGTAAAAAAAAAAAGACGTAAGATGCCTTTATTTCCCACTGTTTGGAACAATAGGAGATTCAGCGTGGTATGACAGAGCCAAAGGATAACACCACTCATAAAGTACTTTTCGCAACACCTAACAATAGACGCCTGTCACAAAAGTGGATTTTGAAGCTCCCGGACTAAATTGTCCAAAAAGGGTCATTTCGTGTCAACGTGACTTGAGAAAGGAGCATTTGGTTCGAAAAGGAAAGTTAAGAGCGCATATCCCTTTCACACGATGGGAGAAAAAAATATTTTAGTTTTTAAAAATAGCACACAAATTCGATTCATTCTTCCAGGAAGAAATCGTTTCAACTTTCATATCTTCTATGTTAAATTATGTTTCGGTAACTTTGAATAGATAGTCGCTATTATAATAAAAATCAACTTAAAAAAAATTTATGATGTATACAAGTAAATCTGGAAAGGAAACTTATTTAATGTTAATAAATTGCATAAGAGAAAAAAAATAACTTCCATAGAAGTTGTTTGTCTCACGTTGATATCTTTATTTGAATATTTCATTCAAGATATCTATAAAAACACATTTTAAGAAAAGTTATAACCACTTCCACACGTATGAATAATTCATTGAAAATTTAAAATATGGCAAATTTTGGTTTGACAAAAAGAAGTTTATAAAAAACCTGCTTATTTTATGCTTTTTATTATATAAGGGCGCTTTTAGGACAATAATACTATTTTATAAGGAGAAAAGACACTTTTCTAAAGTACAGATAAGCAGTTAAATATAAAATAAGATAATATTTTAACCTGAATGCGGCATTTTTGAAGATTAAATAACGATTTTTTTTTCTTTTTTTTTTTTAGTAAACTCGGTTTTCATTGTCTTATTTAAATGTAATAAAACTTTAAAGAAAAAACATCATTCAAAAATAAGTAGAATCAAATATTAAGGGTTACCTGATAAATTTTTCAAAATTGGAATTACCTCAAATATTTTATTGTTCTCGTGAATAATATTTTACGCCGATAAAGGTAGAAATTTATTCAATTTTCTATTAAATTAATAAACTTTGATTCTTTATGTAGCAAACAATGTAAAGTGGTAGGAAAGGTTTTAGGGACATTTGCCTTTAAGGACTTATAATAACAATGTATTGATTGAATTCACGTAATAATAAAGAAAAATTCCTTAGCACACTTAGATCTATGGGTCTGATAAGAGTAGCATGCAAAACTATTCAAATAGCAAAAAATTACTTCGAAACCTGGTTTATTTCTAAACCATGGTTTTGCCACAGCATTCTATAGAATAAGAAATTAATAAAAATTCTACTGATTTCTGAAATGCAAATAAATTTAAAAAATTCTTTATAAACTTTAAGCATTTTATTATTTAAATTATTTTGTTTCCAACTAAATATTCAACAATGCAACGGAATCAAAATTTGTGAAGATATTTTTCAGCTTTACTACATTAAATCTGATGGCCTAATTAAAGATGGATGAGTTTCTATAATCGATAAATAATATTTTTTTCATGGAAAAAAATTCATGTACTTAAAAATACATAAATTCAAATAAATGGACATATTTGTTAAAAATAAATAAAAAAAATAAATTTTCCAAAATTTATGTAAATTTGTTAAACATTAGATATCAATATAAAAATGACAAAAGATGTGCTTTGATGAATAAACTTCAAAACTTATTTGAGACGCTTTTGTCTTGATAGAATAATTTCTATATAATTTTTTTTAAATAATTTTAAAAGTTAATTAAAAAGTATAAAATGCTTATATTACCATCTATTACAAAGGAATAATTAGAAAACAAGTTTCCAATTACATCATTTATGAAATACATGTGCATTGTGCTAATTATTAAAATATAGAAATTTTTTCCAAATATAATGCTTAAAATTTTATACTTCATCTAATTTTATATTCAACATTTTTGGTAATACAATCAGCCTGTCCATTTGTGTAGGATATTTTATTAGCAAATATAGACGGGTATTAACTTATTGCATTATATTTTTAAGCAAAATTATCTCTTATCTGTCAGGAAAATTACATTTTAATGCAGCCAATAAAAATTTATTTATAGTAGTAATCTACATAAAGCTGATTTGATTTTGAACCCGATCATTTAATATTCAACTGCATTTTGTGCATGGAGTAATTTGTCAACTGATTCGTTTCAAGATCGTTTTGATGAATCTCAGATCAGGTATATAAAGCAGACCACGTAAAAGCATTCGCAAATCAACCAACCCTTTGATGGGGGAAAAAAAAAGAAGATACTGACCTCGTGCGAATGACATACATAAGTCAAACTTTAAAGAGATAAATTTAAACAGTTTTGATTGATTAATGACCAAAGGCACGAATGTTGCAAATTTAAAACAAATATAATCTATTTTAAATATAACGGTTATTAAATTTTTTTTTTTTTTTTTATCTTTTTTACAAACTAAATTTTATTTTCACTTCAACAAAGTAGCCTGAGGAGACACAGTTAAAGTAATTACAGATGAAGGATTCTTACTTCACATTAAATAAGTAGCTTTGATTTTTTCTTCTTCTGATTTTTTAATCCATGTTAACCTAAAACTTCGAAATAACAATTTGTTTTTTTAAAAAAAAAAAAAAAAATTCGAAATTTCGTTTGTTTCAATTCATGAAGGATTTAATTATTTATGATGCGTGACATTCTATTTTTATAATAAGTTGGAGATAGAAAAAAAAAATTGCAAAAAACAGAAATTATTAAAATCCAGGGATTGGTGATGCTATGCTTTAACATCGAAAAGTAAATTTTTGCTAACAAATGATATTGAAAACATTTTATTTTGTCTTTTCATGTGTAGATGTATCAGTGTATTAGAATTTTATATTTGCGAGACGCAAAAACAAATTTAAAATTTGCTTTAACTAAGGAGGAAATTATAAGTTAATTTCTGATTCTTGTAAAAGTATTTATTTTATTAAAAAATGTACTAAGTTTAATTAAAGTTTTATAGCTGAGTGTCTAACCTTCTCTATTAAACAAGTGTAATCATATATTAATTATATAAATCCTTATAGCAGAAAATATTTTTTTTCTATTGTATTAAGTACAATTATTTATTTTTTATGTTGAACTGAACTTAGAAAATATTTGATATATAATAACGCTTATAAACTTTGCAGGAGGTATTCATTTAGCATGAATATGCAAAAGGTATTGACCTGTATAGGAAAAATATTAGACTAATGATGTTTGTTCTCTTTAATCAGTCAAGCAGGATCGGAAGCAAAAATAAGCAAATTTGCGAAACAATGTCAGATTCTACTAAGACAAGTAACTTTTGATGATATTGTTTATTATATTCCTCTTTCGTAACTTTTGTGATATGCGTGCCTAATGATATATTTCGATATCTATTATATACTTTTTTTTCTCTCATTTAGTTTTACACCAAAATAAATTTTTAATTTTTTTTTAACGGGTTTTGAAAACTTTTTTGCTTAAGAATTATTCGCTCACCTTTTAAATTATGTTAAGACTGGGTTTGTTCAAATGCATGCTTTCAAATCGATGCACTTGTTTATTTAAATGTCATTTTTCAAATCGAATGCATGTCTCAGGTTTATCTAAATATTTTCAAGTTTTAAAAGCAAATACATTTGAATGTGTCTTCGAAAATTTTCTAAACTAAAATTTATCATAATGTGTTTCAAATCTTTGTTTAAAACGAGTTTATCATGATATCTTTTATTACTCTTCAGATTAAAACCATTTTCAATTACGTCTTTTTAAATCGGAATTAATTTTTAATGAAAACAAAAGTTTTGGTCTTTCTAAGATATTAAAAGACACTGAAATATTTTCTTTATACTTACGTATTCTTTCCCATCTTTGATCAGTGAATCGTTTGGTATTTTCATTGTCTTGATTTTGAGGTATGTAATAATCTAAATTGAGGCATTCTGTCTGGACTGGTGACATGTACAGAGGAGCTGGAAGAAAAATAGAAAATTTAAATTATAATTATTTCAAACAATATATAACATTTTAAAATGCATTTTTATGTTATGAACAAGACTAAAAATGAATTCTCACAAACAGCGATTATATGATAACATTTCTAGAATAAATATATATTAGATTGGGGAAAAAGAAATCCATTATTTTTACGTGAACTTGTTTTAACTTCTTTCAGATTCGCTACGTAAAAAGGTTTAAAATAGTTTTCATGTAGATGTTTAGGTCTTGTCCGAAGCTACGACTGCTGACATGCTGTCAAGTTTGATAATTGATATTTTATAGACATTCTCGACGATGTTGTATCCATGAGAGGTGCATCTTTAGCTTCCAAATACCCAAACGGAATCGACGAAACCAAAATTGTGCGTAACTGGTTGTTACAGTCATATATAGGACGATAAACACCTTTCACAATTTTAGCCACCTGGTTAGCATTTTCGCCATTATAAAAGAAAAACTAAAATGTATCGAATTTTCTGTTTGTTGTCTTCTATTTTTAAAACCTTGTACTCATAACTGAATTAATCAAACAAAAAACCGCAAGAGAATATTTTAGTGTCAAATGTCACCTTTCCAATGAGCATAAATTTGAAACTGTTTGATAGATACCTCACGCGATCACTACAGACGTCTACCGAAAAAATAATGGATAACTTTTTACCCAAACTAATATTACTCTTACTACTTCACAAGTTTAGAAAATGCAATTAAATATAATTTAATTAAAAAGAATTTTCTTTAAATTAAGTTTTTAAGGAATTTAGATATACTTTTTTTTATTATTTTGGTTTTCTAAGTTCATTTAAACATGTGTATATAATTCAAAGTAGAAATTACATTGGAATACATAATGTGAATTTTTCATACATTTTAATTATTTATATTTCCAACTATTCATAATTCAAATATTAATAAAGATGACTTTAAGCATAATAAAGGAAATATGTTCATTTATATTAATTATTTTTTCTATGAAACTGGAAGATTTTATTTGGCAGATGAATCTGAATTTAATGATGCGATTACACTAAAAAATATGTTCATGGGTGAGAATTTTGATAAATACATCAACTGATAAATTTGAAAAAAGAACGTTTCAGAAGCAAATTGTAAAATGAAAGCAAGTATTGTGAAATGTCTTTTTAATGTTCGTTGTATGTAAGAATTCAAAATTATATTTCATTTGTTATTAATTTTTTCTCAATATTAGTTAGTACTCTCTAATAGTTGCGGTTTTTATAAATTTAGAGTTATTGTGTTTGCAGTTTACATAACCATATATTTCTTAAATTAGCTACAGTTTGGTTTGGTAAGTGTCACTCAGTCATTTTTTGAATACGTGGCCAAATTAATGGGGACCTAAAATTTAAAATAAATCTTACAGTTAAATATTAAAGAAGTACTACAAATATTTTCCCCCAAAATGTAAATCGAAATCACGAATTAAATACAGAACCATTTGGCAGTCAGTTGGGCGTTTAAGTTTACATTTTACTAGGCAATTAAAATGTTGAATGAATTATTCATTTGAACGTTTTCTTACATATGGCATTCATTCGTTTGATTACGGTCTGCACAATTAATTGCTAAAATAACTTAATGAAATAGAAAGAAAACAAGAAAAAAAAATTGTAAACATGGATGACAGTGGAATTTAAAAGAAAATTAAATAGGCTCATATTTATGTAGAGGATTCCATGAAATTTTGATATGAAAAATGATTAGATTAAATAAGTATGTTTGGGTCTTACGGCGCAAGATCCAAAAATGGACAAACTGAGCCAACTTTCTGAAAGATTAAACTGTATGTCTTATATGATTTGATCAAATTATATATAACATGTCTGGATCATATTAAAAATTTAATATATCACTACAAAAAATTTAAAACAATCTAATATAATTTATAATTTCAACAAATTTACAAACATAAGATCTCTTTAATGTCAGAAAAAATATTACAATTCATAAATTTTAAATTTAATTTCTTTTAGAAAAAGTTAAATATGAACACATTTAAGTTTGGTAGAAGGAAATTAGAATCCCCTTAGATTTTAACAGCAATCTTCAAGCCCATAAAAGTATTAATTGAAATAACTTTCGCTTTTTACATATTTCACACAAGTGACACATTTACAAGGTATTTAATTATAAACTAACTATTCATAGAAGTAGAATCAATGTTATGGCAGCATGTTAAAAAATTAAATTCGATTGAAACCGGAAGAAATCGGTATACTTCAATATTGCTGTCAAGTA
The DNA here is from genome assembly GCA_026290005.1 of Latrodectus geometricus. Lineage (NCBI taxonomy): Eukaryota > Metazoa > Arthropoda > Arachnida > Araneae > Theridiidae > Latrodectus > Latrodectus geometricus. Next base: position 28,899 of record JAPDSC010104633.1, on the reverse strand, counting down.
AAAGTTGAGTATTGTGTATTTTATGTCACATTACCACCTATTTTGCTTACAGGGTGGGTGCTTGGAGTGTATAGCTTTATATTTTGACGTCCTTAAGCTTACCTATTCAAGTAAAGGCGTTTTGTTATGTCAAGAGATCAGATGAGCTTTGTAGGAGGCGAGCCCACCTTATGGGCGATACAGAGAAAGTGTTTGTCCTCTGACAAACCGTGGCGCCTCCATACGGCCCACGCGTCAAAGCGATTTTCAATCACTTTCACTTTAAAGTTCTTAAGAAAAGAATTCTTAGACAACAGCAATTCATAGAATAACAAAAAAATTTATGTTACCGGTTTACAAGAGTGGCTGACAGCATGGAATAGTTTTTGAGAATAGTTATAATTTAGAAATTGATTTAAAACACTAGCTTTCAAATATCAATTATTTCTATACTTAGAAGATTTGATACCATAAAAATTTCAAGATTAAAAAACATTCTTCTTTGAGATCTGTAGATTCCAAACAAAACACCGATTCAAATAATAGTGTATTGAAAAGTGAACAGTAAAGACAACCAAACTTAAGAATGACATACGACGTAGAACATTAAACTGATCAAAAAATTAAAATTATTATTGAAATTATAAGTTCATTACTACAAAATTTTCATTATGATTTCATTATACAAAATAAATTGAGACCCATTTTTGTGGTACACTCATGTGTAATAATACATTATTTTGATTTTTTAGATAGCATTCAAGTATATTTTTTTTAGAAAAGAAATATTCAATTTCTTTAATAATTATTAGAAATAGTGAAAAATACCAAATGAAAAACTTAATAAATTTGAATTATTACGTAAAGAATTTCAAAATTTTGATATTTTTCCAGTAAGATTTTTATTTATTCTTTAAAAAATACTTTTCTTGTGCAAAATAGTAGAACGATTTAAGAACAATTTCTCTTTTATGCCAAAACTGAATTAAAAAATCTCAGTTAAAAATATTCGCTGATGACAGAACAGAAATAAGGAAAGTACTATAATATAAAAAGGTATGAAGAAACAAATATAATTTGTATCTAAATACGATATAGACAGAATCTAACAGCGCGAAATATGCGAAATATGGACAGTTAATTTTTAATTCTAAATGCTATCAACATTTATATAGGTTTTAATATCGAATATTTTTATAAATTTATTTTGGAAAGCATCGATTAACAATTTTTGGGTCACTAAATACTGCAATTTTAGCAGTTTCCCTTTTTAACGTGTCTATAAATATTAAGTCATAAATCTGAATGACACATCAAATAAAAAAAATATTCCATAATTTGATATACATCAATTACGTTATACCATATGCTCATGATTCCACAAATATTTCTTACATAAATCAGCATATTTATATGGAAAATATCGTAAGCTTGCATTCCGACATCCGAAATAACTCCCCAGAACGCGATTTCTCTTCCTGCAAGAATAGAGAAATCACGTTCAGATTTGACTTATTACTTTCTTTGGTTAGGGGCACGGCCACGAGGCAGGAATCCGCTATCACTGCAGTTATGAAATTCGATAACCATGGTTGAGTGAAGTACAAGTATGAGCGGTGATCACTTCCAGGAGTTCGTGCTTTGGAAAGTTTTGTTACAAAATATTTCTCCAGACCATAAAAGCTTCGAATGGATGGGTGAGCACGAAGCCGGTGCATGACGAAAGAGGTGAGAAACCATCAGGGGCGTAACTCAACTTTTTCAAGACGTTTTATTGTTTGATGATAAATCAGGAATTCTGTAGTCATGGGACAGCCTCATCAGAATCGTGAGAGTAGGATGTGGTCATATCTTAAGCTAAATTGTTGTTGTAGATACTTATCTGTCATAAGAGCTGCTTATCTAATCATTAAGCTAAGCTAACTTTCACAGAAGTCCTTGCATGTCTATCCAATCATTAAATTTTGAATTCACTAATTGTCTTGACTAAATTATTCGTCTAACGCCTTATCTTGTTTGATACACCAAAAGAGATTAGAATTTTATTGGTTATAATCTTTTCCATACCAATTCGGCTTATTGTAGAATAGTGTGTTTCTTTTCTTTACAAATTATTCCATTATCAAAAAAGCGATTTTTCTCAACATAGTGATGAATAAAGTAACAATGATAGGAATACTATTTTCAAACTAAGACATTGTTAAGTTGTTATAAATCAAAGCATGTGCGTTTTTAAATATTAAAACATTTTTTTATTAAAAATAAATTCTGAGTGATTGACAGATGTTAATAACATAGATTTTCTTTTTGTATATACACAATTAAAAAATGAGGTTTCCAAAGTATTTGCAAATCTCATTCTTTTCATTGTGTATACAGAGATAAAGAGGTTTTTTTCTATGATGAGATTACTCGTTTCTAAACCATTATCTTAAATTTGAAATACCTATAGGCGTCTATTTAGCACGTAAACAAGAATAAAATATTACACGATTCATTTTCATTACTATCATGGTAAAATACAAAAGTATCGTACATGTCTACAAATCATTCAAAAATATAAAATTCATAAATAGTAAAATCTTAACAAAATATTTGATATATATACAGAATTCACGTTATTTAAGTTTTAAAAATTCAATTAGTGTTTAGTTCTGAAAAATTAAAAATTAATGTACTTTGATTTTCACTTAGTTGAAATGAATATAAACTATTTGCTCGACTAAATATTCATTAAAAAATCGAGTTTAAAAATTAAGTTGTTTTCTTCAGCTTATATATTTGTCTCCACAAAAATTTATGAAGTATTATTACATATACAAATTCAATTAAATCTGAAAAATATTTTGGAAAAATTGGAACAACTCTAAAACAAGGCTAACAATTATAATTTATTTAAAAAACAATTTAAAGTCATATGTTTCTTTTTGCAAAAATTTTAATTTTAAAATATGCTTTTTATGAGTTTAACAGTAACTAGATATATTTTCAATAAAAAAGTTATGGAATTATTCTCTCAAATTAAGCATATTCCTATAAATATTGCACCATGAATCAATCTTTTGATATTATTAAAAGATTATAGTATAAATAATATTATTATGAATGACATTTTAAATAATGTTTCTATTTTAAATATATAAAAAATAAGCTTGTTTAAACTCAGATTACATCTGTTTGCATAAAAATATATTACAATTGTAATTTCTACATGATCTCACTTAACCATCTTTAATTTTTCCTAATTTCAAATTAAAAAGATAAAATGAAAAAGAAACTAAAAAAATAAAATTCTTGGTTCGTGTTCCAGATTTAAGGAACTAACTTTTCAACATATTGGATACCCATTGCCACTCCTACAAAATTTACATTTCTTGCGATATTTAATCATCAAATATTCCTGAGTGGAAGACTTGAAAGGTTTCACGCAAAGAGTAAAAGAATATAATTATCATTCATGCTATTATTAACAAGTAATTATCATTCAATGTTCAAATAGAATAAAAGAAAAAATAAAACAAATTTGTTTTCTTACATTTAATTATATTAGGAATACCGACACGAAAATTGTTAACTGAAATTATATTAAGAAGTAATGAAATATCATGGAACAACTTAAGAAAATATATGAATTAAAAAATGACTGTTATATAGAGACATTCTAAATTAAATTTCACACATGGGAATTTTATTTTTAAACTACTTTAATAACTTCATTTAACAAATCAAGTCTAGAGATTTTTATAACAATTGAACCAAAAGGAAAACTTAGTTTGTGTCAACGATTAAATATAATCCAATACTTTTTTTTATGACTATTTGATTTGGTTAGAATAATTTTATTTTTCTTAAAGCGATTTTAATTTTATAATGAAAAGATAGATTCAAAATGTTTTTTATGTGTATAATCTAGCAACATATTTACAGAAAGTTAAGTAAATTTATACTTAAATTCTTGATTAATTTAAATTTTTTTCTCCGTTACGAGCAAACAAAAATATATAAGTAAATTGTTTTTTTTTTATTTATTTTTTTTAAGAAATTAGTACTTTCAAAGTTAAAAGTTACAGTTAAAAATGACTCATTATAATACTTCCCATATATTAGATTTAAAATCAGAAAAGCACTCTTGTTTATACTCACTAAACAATTGAAAGAAAAAGACTAACAAATTCTAAAAATAAAATTTTTTATATCGATATATAATTGTTTTACGCAACAGAAAATAACTATTACAGTTTAAGAGAAGATTTACTCAATTCCCTAAAACATCATGCATTTAATCTCTATTTCAAACCTGTATTATGATAATATTCAAACGGATATATTTTGACCAATTACAGTTATCAAAAGGAAAACACACCGAAAATATCACACTAGATGGATTAACCTTATTTTCCCAGTAAATAAATCAATTTATTTTGTATAAACTTTAAAAGTAGTTTATCATAAAAAAGGTTCTTTAATTGTTATATTTCAAATCAATAGACCAGAGAGGAATTCTATGTTGAGAGATTTTCTCACCCTACTCCCAACCCGCGCATTTGAATACGTCAGTATTTTCTAGGTTGAAGATTTAAGCTAAATAAAAAAAAGTTATCTTTATAATTACTCAATACTTTACTTGGAATTAATAAAAGACTTCATCTTAACATGATTAAATAAATATAGGAATTGTAATCAAATGCTACTAAATAAACATCGTTAAAATAAATGTGTCAATTTTTTCTCATTTTACTTTACTAAGCAAATATTATGGAGTGAAATCATTTTTCTAAATATTTGCTTCCAAATACTTGGTAAAAGAATATAATGGCATTATATATCTATAACACGACTTTATTTATTATCTGGTACATTACATAATCACATGCAAAGAATCTATGTATAAGTAAAAGACATTAATTTTAAAAAGTATCTATTATTTTCATAAATTTTATTAAATCCGTTTATCTTATATATATATATATAAATATATATATTAATAACAATTGCAAAATGAGATGTCGTGATTGAGAAAGTATATTCAAAATATTAATTATAGAACAAAATTGTGAACATTAATTCACAAGGAGTTTGCAAATTTTAAGCAAAACTTGGATATTCAGGATTCTAAATCTTAATTACACAATTAAGATTTAAAATCCTGGATATCCAAAAAATTCATATTTACAAAAAAATAATACAGAACTTTGTGATTTTTGCAGAACTTTGATGTTAACAAATAAAGAACTTTCACTGCAATTTATGAATCACTTAAAAATTAGACTTTATACCTAATAACGAAATATTAAGAACAATACATAATAAAAATTTGGAAACAATTATTGGAAAATTGTTTACATAAAATACGTCTTTTTTAAAAAAAGCTAAATTTTATTTAAAAGAAGTGCTGTAAAATAAACAGATAGTTATGTAAATTATTAATAGTTTCGAAACTTTAGAATATTCAGGTATCAATCAGACTTCGTTTTAGGGGCATATAGGCATTACCCATGATGTGATAGAATGAGAGGTACTATCGCCTAAGAAACCAGGTTCCCTCTAGTTGTCAAACCTACAATTTTTAACAGCGCAACGTTGATATTATCTTGCCAATAATGGCATTATACTTTATGGAACGCCAACTTTATGCCAGTTTTCAACAAGATAATGTCAGTATCCATATTTTTCTCAAATATTTTGTTTCTGTGTGGTTAATACATTTCCTTGTTTAAATATCAGGTCCTTCACCAATCTAAAATGTCTGGGACATAATTGGGCATCAGATTCGGATTTGGTGCCTTATGATGTAAAATGTCATGAGGATTTCGATAATTCCACATTTAATTAGTGTATAGAATTTAATAAATATTAAATTCTATACACTAATTTAATATTTTTTAAAAAAAAAAACATATTTCCTTTTAAGTGTTTTTTTTTTTTGTGAAAGAATATACTTTAACAAAAAATAACTTGCAATACTTTAACAAATAATAATCAAGAATTCTAAGCAGTTTTTACAACATAAAGCATTGAATAAAGAAGTAAATTTCATTAATTTACAAACTATAAAAGGGATTTTATAATCGAATCAATATAAATGAAGCTTTTTCCAATATTATTAAAGTTTAAGGAGGGAATCGAATCCAGGAACTATTGAATAGAAAGCTAAAACAAAAACCATTCGGCTATTAGTTCAGCACATTTTTAAGATTAATATCAGTCATGAGTAAGCAAAAAAATTTCATGTGAAATACATTTTTATGTAAAATCACAATTTAATAATTTAAGACTTATGAATTGGATCATTAATAGTTCGTTGAATACACTATATGCAATATTCTTTGCACAGAAAAAAAATTTGATTCGTCACTCTACTGTCACTTTAGCAAACAAGGGTTACGGTGGAACCTATAATTTTAAAGTGGATTTCAAACTATTATAAGAATGTACAATCGATGATTCAATGAGAATTGAATACGTGAACTGTTAAAGTTAAAACTATAACGCGTTAACAACTCACCTAATAGAACGGCTTGACGAGAATAAAATTAAGGCAAAATAATCAATTAAAATAATTATTATTAGAAATTATGTATTTTAAATCCACATTCATTATTTTTTTCAATATGCCATTTAAAATAATTAAATGCACAGCTTTTTGTATTTCATTGAAATTATATTTGTTAAAATAACTTTCTTTATATAAGAAATATCATTATATAAGAAATATTCTTAGAGTAGTATCAGAAATTTTTTTCACTTTTCCTGATACTGAAGAACATCTATAGAAAATATATATATATATTGATATATACGAAGAAAAAACTTCAGCCATGTTTGATTTAAATTTGAATTTAACCAAACGATACACGCTAATATTTTACACGATTCCTAATCGCATTTTATAGGTTATTGAGTACTACAGCTTAACAAAAACTGTCCGCTAATTATGTTTCACATAATTTAAAAACATTTCATGGATCATATACCAAAACAATTTACTATAGGGATTGTTGAACTCTAAACAATTTGAATGAGGAAATAAAACGCGTAAAAACGAGAGTAAAGAAAGTATTTCCAAAGTACTTTATGACAACAAGCAGAAAAAGAATGAATAAGTCTGAAAGTAAACAAGTGAATATGTAAGTTAATATCCTTAATTGAACTACTAATGAAACATTTGATGTTAAATCAGAAAAAGAAATTTTTCTCAAATATATATACATGCATGTGTGTACGTCTATAATTTTTAGGATTAGTTGAATGGTCATTCATTTCAAAAAACCAAATTATCTCTAGTCAGATTTGAAAGGAAGTTCATGGTGATATCTCATTTGCATCAACTAATTGGGTGAAGTAGGAGTTCGGGCAAAATTCTCACACCAGCCCGAGAAAGGGAAATGTCAAATCCACATTAAGGCACAGCTGTGATCTACTTTTCGTGGTTAGCACCAGAATGATACGATAAACGATAACCAGAAAGCCATCAAGGGAAAGAATTCATTCTTTTGTTTCCAAATCTCGCCCTTTATCAAGAATGCGTGATCGAGCAATTTATTTTTTAATATTTTTATTTGCGAGTATAGTTACCACTCTGTATGGAATTAACAATATTTATCTTATATTATTTTTTTGTATCGGGATTCATTATTCAATTCTTAACGATAGAATTGAAACATTTTTGTGCAAGTTTACGCACAATAGAAACTGAAACAACTTTGAATTTCTTTCAACGAATTTAAAAAGTATTCAAATTTATTGAGCAAATTTGACTTTTTATTTAATGCCTACAATTGCAGCTATGATTTTTTCAGTTTTTTAAGAGGGAAAAGGGGAAAAATTTTTTTTTTTTTTTTTTTTTTTTTTTTTTAGCTTTCTGACAATGGACACTTTACAGATTATAGTCTAAAACTCAAAGCAACAAGCTGAGTATTAAATTACCTAGATCAGCCTTATGTCTGAAATCATATTTATTATGGACTGGAACCAAATATATTTAAGCATATTAAAATATATAACTTTTATAATTTTACAAATTTATGTAGCACAAAATTTGAGATTTTGTAATAAGTAATTACCTAGAATACTCCTAATGTACTCAATTCCGAATATAGTACACAGACAAATACTCATAAATTTCTTTCAGAATTCAAATTAGGGCTAAAAGAGAGCGTAAATAAAGCATGAACTAACCAATCAGGATTTTAAAAAATTTGCAGTTGTGTGTGTGATGAAATTTTTCTTAAAAAGTTTATTTATATTTTAATCACTTTCTAAAACGATTATCTGGTTCACAGCATTTTTGTATACATAATACTCATCAATAAAATATTTGTCAACAAGAATCTCCTGATTAGGAAAACTGAACTTTCTAACTATATGAAATTTAATGCAATTTTTAAAATAAATCCAATATATATATCGTGGTTGGTTAGTACATGCTTTATTTAACATGCTGTGATAAACTTAATTCCACAAGTAGTCAGTTCATGTTTTAATGATGGACGTTAAAACCCATCATTAAAACAGGAACTGGCTACTTGTGAAATTAAGTTTATCACAGCATGCTAAATAGCGAAAAAAATAAATGTTTAATTGAAAAACAGCGTTTCAAGTAAATTTTAAATACATTAAAAAATATTTCAAAATCATTTTTATAATCTTTCAAGTAAATATTATATTAAACAAAATTGTACGTTCATAAAAAAGAAAAAAGAAAAAAAATGCCAGGAATATTTTTAAAATGTTAGGAAAAATTGAATAAAAATACTAAGTTTATTTCTCATCCACTAATTGATAAAAAGATCAAAGCTAAAATTTTTCGTAGCCTTTCCTGATATTATAAAAATAATTGAAATAGTATTATAAAAATATAAAATAGTAATCCCAAAGTTTTTTTATTTGAAGAGTAATAAAAATTATTAATAAAGCTTTTTAGATGTTATATAGAGACATACCTAATTCCAAATCTCATGAATTAAACATAACCTTTATTCAAACTCAAATTTTGAAGGTAACTAAAAAAGGAACCAATTAACACACCTTAATTACATTCCTTCTTTTAAAATTCATTGGATATAATTTAAAAGACAGAAATTATTTAACTTTTAGAATGATCTCAAAAGTAAATGGGAAGTTATTTTATATTAGAATTCAACAAAAGACCAAGAACTTAGCTTTATTAAAGTCACGCAAATTTTTTATTTGAATAGTTTGGGAAAAGAGATAATATGCTCCAAAAACATTTAATTGTGAATATGCATGAAAAAATAAAAAAGATCACGGAACGCAACCCTGAATACTACCAAATACTTGAACTTCAAGGTTTGTAGAAAAATTACTTCGAAATTACTTTTCGTAAAATTAAATATCGTTCTTAATTACTATAATTTAATATGTTTGACAAAAACACTCCTAATACTAAAGTGATTATTTCAATGAACAGATTCAATTAAAAAGTTTGAGACTGTTTGTTTGTTTCGGAAAGTGAATATTAACACCAAATTTTTCTTGTTACTTTATAGTGAGCAATTTATAAAAGAAATTTTTAAATCTTGGAGTGCAAGAAAAAGACATCATTTATAAAATATTTTCCAAATCATTTTAAGTTTTTGATTTTCATGAAAGTGCTTTACTCGAGTTTGTCGTTTAACGGTTATTTTTTGCGCACAAAAACTGATTAAAGCGACACCTACAATTTTAAGTGGATTCCGAACCACTAATAACATATCCAGGCACAAGTGAGATTCAAAACCACAAACTGTGTATGTGTTGATATGAAGGCCCGGTGACTTAACTTGAAACAAGGCCTAAAAAATTATTCATTTCTATAAAAGCAAACATCAACAGATATTTGTACTATAAAGTACTGATTTAATTCTTAGGAATAGATAGATTTAGAAAACAATCTAATTATTTAGTAGAGTATTAGCGCAAACAGTATAAGTTTTGAATTTTTCATTTTCATATAACTAACATAATATTTAAGTGTATTAGAGCTTACTATTCCTAAGAATATCTCGTAAATTTTTTTTATGTTTTTAAAATTTCTGTACTGTTTAAAAAAATTTTTTAGTAGTTTTTATACATACTTTAAAAACTCAGTACTGTGAAGAGGAAGTGCAAATGAAACATTTGCTTGCCATTACATTTTTTGTACTTTATGAAAAATTATAAAAATGCAATAACTTAGATTAATAAATCTGACTTTTTATGGTTATACTTAGAAAGTTACTGAATACGCTTGTCTATATCAATATCGTTATTTTTCACTACTTTATATTGAAAAATGGTCATGAAAAAAAGAACATCAGAGACATCGCTTCAGTTTTAAACATTATATATATATATATATATATATATATATAATATATATATATATATATATAAGCATATTTTCAATTATAAGAGCCTTTTCAATTATTTTAATTGATGCATCATCTGAATTTTAAAGCAAAATTAATTGTATGCAATATATATATATATATATATATATATATATATATATATATATATATATATATATATAATTAGTTTAACCCATCAAATATATTCGTCAGGATGTGACACGCTTCAGAAACGTTAATATCAAATATTGTTATAATCTAAGATATTTTCATAAGAGTTTTAGGCACTTATCCATTTCACCGGCGCAGATGATAATGTCGCCAATGGTACTATCAACCGAAACAAAATATCACCATGCAACTTTTACGGTCATCATTTTTAACTTTTTATCTTTTACAAACATTTTAAATTTAATGGAAAAATATTTATGCCAAAATAAATTTTTTCTGTTACTATTTCCTTAGCTGTTTTCCTGAGTTGCTACGAAAAGTGTCAACACGGCGAGATTTGCGCCGGCGAAATGGAATAGTACTCATTTTATATCAGATACACTTAGGATATGAATAACTTTATTGGCATTAAATTTTATAATACATCAATTCTACGAGCGACTTCATCCTTCAATAATATTTAACAACTTTTTCCATTTCTATAAAGCCAAATATGGCGAAGAGGAGAAAAATTTATCAACCTTATCAAATAATCTACTGTTTTGAAGCAGTTAAGAAACACTGGTATTTGATTGATGTTGTTATTTTGAAAAAAAAAAAAGTCTATTTTGCTTAAAAATATTTTTCAAAACAGGATTTAAAAAGGTCGCCAAGTACATTTTTTCACAAACATTACGAAAATCCTGCTTCTTAAAAAAAAACACACTTGATTTGTTTTTAAAAAACTTTCCATGTGTACTATATGAAATAAAACAGCTTTTGTAAAATAAATGAGGACAGTTGTTTTTCCACAGTTACTCAACGACCGTGACATTGAATTTAGTTTAAGTACTATATCCAAGGAATTGTTTTTTAATAACAAGGTAAAGACGCGTAAAGATAGTGGGAAAAGGAATGTTTTGCCGCACATTAAGAACTCAAAACTTCTCTAATCATTTGCTGTTCGACTTATGCGGGTCAGCCATCGAAACAAATTTCCTACGTCATCATGGCCCCATTTCAATGTAATCACGTTATTCACGCCCTCACTATACTTTTTAAAAAAATACAGCGTTATTTATGTCTTTAACTGTATTTGTATTAAACCAAAAATTGCACGTGCATTCTTTTTAGTTCCCATTTACGTTATCAATTTAATTTTGCAAGATGAAAGGCAACGCCGAAAAAGCAAACGATTTTTTTTAAAAAAAAAGGAATGACTGTCAACAGAATGTGCAGAACACACATTTTACCCACATTCTAATTTATAGAGTTCTAGATGTTGATGGTAATTTACGAAGAGTGAAGAAGGGAAAGCCTATTTTAGGAATTGTTTCGCATCAATCAGGAACATCAAAGAGAAGATTTTGCCCATGACCTCTTTTAAGAAACCATTACGAAGAACTGTCAGCCCCTATTATTCAGCAAAATGGGAATAAATACTGAATTTCAGTTATTTCAGTGCAAAAAGAGATATATTTTTCTTCACACATCATTACATTTTAGGTATAATAAAGTAGTTTATTTAAAATAAAATTATTTAGTCTGTTACTTAATGTAACTTATCCTTCTGTGACTAATATTAACTTTTCTTGCATCAACAGTGACTTACATCAAATCCTATAAATACATTAAAATTTCATACGCAAACATTATTTGACGTGAACTTACGTAATGTTTAGCAAATATTAAGGTTGAAACTGAATATAGGCATAAATCACAGATGTGAGTTCAGCAATTTTAAAATACGGCTAATCAGAGATATTTGGAAATCAAAAATATTTTTTAGAGCCTCCATCATTCGCCATATATTTTATTTATATTTATACTCAGTTAAGTTTTGAGACGCATAATCCCATTTGCTGTACTTTCCTATGTAGCATTCAGAAATAACGAAATTCTCAATGCAATGAAAATTTTTCAGAAACAAGGCGAATATTCTATTATTGAGGCGTTATTTTATTGTAACAAAACTTTGATAGAACTAGATAATTTTATATTCAATATTACTAAATTATGAGGATATATCTTCCTTTTGTACTAAACACTAACAAATTTTTCATTAGTTAAAATGAGATTCGATTGTCCATCATAAATATTTATTAATAGCAGAAATAAATTTTGAGCGAGAAAAACTTGCAATTTTTAATTAATGCATTTTGGTATTGAGTCAATCTAGTAAACAGTTGTTTTCCTCGAATAATAATCAAATTTGTTAATTACTTTTAATTTGAAACCCGAAATTTAAATTACTTATTTTAAAATTATAAGATTTAGTAAAAATAATGATATTTATAAATATTTTACTTTAAAAATCATACAAAGATGAGTTATATTTCCAATAATATTCCATAAAAATGCATTTTATTTCAAAAACGTTGAAAAGATAATAAATACTATTGATACTGCATAATAGAAATATTAACTATTAAAAAAAACATATTTTGATTTCAGATTCTTTTTTTTACCATTGAAATATCACCAAAAAAACTTAGACTTTGCAGACTTTCTCCACGAATAAACTAATATTTAAAAAAATCACTATTTTACTTTTTTTTAATTTAATAATATTGAAATGTTGTATTTTTGGAATCAAGTAGAAAAACATTTTAAGATTACAGTTTCGAGTATAATAAACTTATATAAGAGAAAATTACATTTTCAAATCCAAAATGATAAGGATTTTAAAACAGCTTCTCTAGCAAAGATTAACCGTTATGAAATAATAGCTGATGTATACCAATTAATTAAATTCGGATACTTTTTAAATGAGATCATATATTGATAAATAATTTAAAAGGTTATCTTTAATGGAAGAGTTTACGGAAGGTTATTCAATAAATTTAAAGCATGAAGGCCGTTCCATTGCATCCTTCGAAACTAACTTTAAAAGAGATTTATGTATATATAGAACCCAATTCTTTCTGCATTCCTACATTTTTTTTTTTATTCTCAATGCTCTTGAAAAAATTCGGTGTTATGTCAAAAAAAGATACTTAGCAGTAGCACAAGGATGAACGAAGAGTTTGGTATGAAAGGTCACACACAATCGACTCGTTTTTTGCAGAAGCTGAAGTTCTGGTGTACACAATTCGACAAGCCCAAGGGGCGAAATGAGAATCATCACTTCCTGAATACTTAGGGAGTTATTGTTTTCCTTCCCGCTATAACTCCATAACGCCCTTGATTTCCACCTCAATATTGAGGCTATGCAAACATAGCTGATATACTGTCTTTCGCCCAAGTTACTTCAACTGATTTAAAAATTTACATATTTTATATTAAAAAATAGAAGAATATTTAGTTTAAGACTTATCTTATAGATATTGTTTATTTGGAACATCAAAGATGCATCACATCTTTTTATTTAAATATTATGTGATGTGTGTATGTATATATACACATATACTATACACACACACACACACATATATATATACATATATATATATATATATATATATATATATATATATATATATATATACACAACATATATATATATATATACACACACACATACATATATATATACATACATAGAGGCGACAATTTGTGCTCTAAAAATATTCCGCAGTTTTGTTTGCATTTCTAGTTAAGTTTTATATACTTTCATAAAGACAGAGCTCGATTGTGTGCGAATATATGTATATATGTGCGTACGTATATTCAAAATACACGTCATACATACATTATATATATAGTTAGTAAATCTTAATTTCGGTATCAAAAGGATTTACAGAAATCTTTTTATATTTGTTTACCAAACATAATGAAAATTCCGTGTTCAATGCCAGCTGCACATTAATAACGAAAGATTTTTTTCTATTATCCATATGCACAATAGTTGGAATGAAAACTAAGGTATTTCTCGGATTTTTTTTCGTACAAGTAAATATGGTTCAATATGAAAAATCTTTGCACACGGCAATATACAGCTTTAAAATAGCTTTACTATAACTTTAAAATAATAATAATTGTTTACATTAGTAATGGATAATTAAATGCTATATTTCTTTACTATAATTAAGCTTTCAATGGAGCAATTACTTACAATGGAGCAAAACATTTGGAATATAAAGAAAAAATATTGACAAAACTTTTAAAAACTAAAATTAGTACGATAGTGTGATTATATATTAGTTATATACTTATCCAAATGAATGCATGCGAAATATTCATCATTAAATGCAAATATTTATACACAAATTTGTAATATAAAGGACACATTTACATAGCGTTAATAAGATTGCCTTGTTTTTGAAAGGACAGCCTTTAAAAAGGAATATCTACATAAGTTAATCTTAGCAACCTTATAGCAAAGGGCGTCGTTCACTTCGACAAAGTTCTGTAAGGCAGTAGGTCCAGCCAGTAATCTATATAGAAGAATTTTGGTGAACATTCTGCTCTAGTCAATTATCTCCCGCAGAAAGCTTGAATGAAAGTTCCGCTTATAAATTATCAAATTGTATGAGAGAGTTGGAAATATTTCTTGACTATTTAAATGGGGCTCTAGAAATTGAATACAATAAAAAAAGGGTGGAGTTTCATCCTTCGTGAAAATGAGTCACGTTTCCGAAGGTTGAGAAACTTTAGATGGTTTCAGTTTTCTCGTTATAAAACTTTCATTTCATGGTAACTCTTCTACAATGCACAGTATGTGTTCACCACATATTGTGAAAACTTTCAAACAAATTATATAATGGTATTTTAACGGAAATTGTTATTTTCTATTATTTGTAACGTACATGTAATAAGTGTTTAAATTATCTCTAAATAACAAATAAAAATTTTAATTTACTATGCAAAAACTTTTGTTTTATTCCTAATAAAGAGAATAATGGAACAAAAAGACCTTAAAAGTTAAATCAAATATCTTCTTATTAATATATACAATAATTATTTTTTTGCTTACTATACAGTTCTTTTGACCTTAAGATTAATCATTCTTGGTAATTTAAAATAGTGATTTCATTTTTGTACTCAGAACAATTTTAAATTTTATTTGAATTCATTAAAGATTTTCAAGATTTTTTGCTTCATTAATTTAACAGAATGTTTTCGCCCTGTTTGTTAGTTATATCTCAGAATGAATGAGATATCTGAATCGATTTGTTTCACAATTTATACCTTTAATTTAGGACTTTAAAATTTAAGTTAAATAAACGTTTTATATATTAGGTTGGGTAAAAAGAAATCCATTATTTTTACGTGAACTTTTTGTAACTTCTTTCAGATTCGCTTTGTAAAAAGGTTTAAAACAGTTTTCATGTAGATTTTTAGGTCTTCTGCGAAGCTACGACTGCTGACATGCTGTCAAGTTTGATAATTTTTGATATATTATAGACATTCTCGACGATGTTGTATCCATGCGAGGTGCATCTTTAGCATCCAAATACCAAAACGGAATCGACGAAATCAAAATTGTGCGTAACTGGTTGTTACAGTCATATATAGGACGATAAACACCTTTCACAATTTTAGCCACCTGGTTAGCATTTTCGCCATTATAAAAGAAAAACTAAAATGTATCGAATTTTCTGTTAGTTGTCTTCTATTTTTAAAACCTTGTACTCATAACTGAATTAATTAAACAAAAAACCGCAAGAGAATATCTTAGTGTCAAATGTCACCTTTCCAATGAGCATAAATTTGAAATTGTTTGATAGATACCTCACGAGACAGCAATCACTACAGACGTCTACCGAAAAAATAATGGATAACTTTTTCCCTTAACTAATATATAACTTCGATTCAATTTACAATTAAGTTATTCTTACGAAAAGTATTTAACTAATAGTTCAATATTTTTGAACTAGACATTATAAAACCAGAGTTCCCGTAATAATCTATTAAAATGTTTTCATGTTCGCTTACGTATCGACAAATTTTCACAGATATTGAAGAAATAATATTATACCGATTGTTCTCTGGTATTTAAGATAACGGCAAAATAATTGGAATTTCGCAACATTTTATCAACATAAGATGTTTTATAACTTTTTAAAATTGTAATGCTTACTTCATTAACTATAAATAATCCATGACAATATATTAATTTCTGATTTCACTCTTATTTCTTTCAAAATTTATTTTGAACATATTTTTAAAAATTTGATTCGAAAATTTAACTTATTGCCATTTATTTTCAATTTTTAGCTTAATAAGAAACTTAAGCATTAGATAAATTTTGTTGACATATGTTTCGTTTTTATTATTTTATGGTGAGACTGAGAACATATAATTGGAAAAAAATATTCATTTTTCTTTAATAATTAAAATGCCAAATGTTCTTATGAGAATCAACCTATACGATTCGGAGCTAAAGCAAACCGAATATTGTAAGAAAATCCAGAAAAGAAATCAAGGAAAGGAATAGATTACTTTAAAACTATTAAATGTATAGTTTACTGGCGTAACATAGATATAGGTCCTTTATCGATTAATTATTACTTTTCATACACAACAACAAATTCGACTAGGGCCTAAAGTTTAAAGTGCATTCCGAACACTATAACCATCCACACCTGAGATTTGACGTGAATCACGAACTGTTGAACTGAAGATCAACACCAACTATTCAGTCGACCTCTTGGTGTCAATAGTTTGAGATAGATATTTTAATTTCACTGTTTTAAAAGATGGCAATATATGTACTATATTCATTCAATATATATTCAAGTTTTATATTTCAATTAGATTATTCTTTAAATTAAACAATTGAGAATATTTTGTAAAAAATTGAATTAAGGGTTGTTCTTAAGCCTAAAGATTACAGTTGATTTATCGCAGTCATAACCATTTCGATAAAGATTAAATTCATGTTCTCCGATTTTTCTTCTTAAAAAAATGTTGAAATATTGCGTGTAGTGTGCAGGGAGTAATCATTTCCGGTTTTACGCTTTACCCTTCGCATATCAACTTATTAAGCAGATTTTTCATAAGATTGTAACACTCTTGTAGAGATATGAAGAGGACGCGGTCTAATAAATTGGAAGATTCGCGACAATGGGGGAAACCATTTCAATAGACAGTCCTTCCTCCACTTCTATTCTTGCAATATTCAGGTTTTTCCATCGTGACACACATTTGAACAGTTGCGGCAGCTTCTCTTTTCTGTTCGTAATCCTTGCTTGCTTTGCTTCACACGAGAGGCAGCATGCCCCGACTCGGCTTCTAATGGGGACGAGGCGCTGAAGTTCAGTTCGTGTGAAACAGTGTGCACGCATTAAACTTTTTATTACAATTTTAAGTGATTAATTTTTATTTCATAAAAATTGTGAGAACTAAAAAGAGGACAGAATAAAATTTTTCATAACACAAAAACTTGATTCTGTTCAATAATGTAATAAAATATACATTTTATAGCTTTCACTAATTGTTAGAAGATTTGAGGCTCAATATGATTAATATAATAACTATTTTAACTAAATTATGATAAATATTATCTCATTAGCAATAAAAATAAAGTTACTATTTTTTTTCTCTCTTTCACTTCTTCACACACATTACAGAAGTTAAAAGTAACAGTTTTCATAGTAACCACGATTTTATGAAATAAGCAAAAATATATTATTCTAACCTCTAAGAAAGTAATCAATTTACAACAGAAAACTTGTTTTCCTTTTTATAATTATCTTAATTTGGGATTATATTGAATTATTGATTATCGATTCAAAATGATGTAAAATTTATTTTTAAAAAATTTTACATCATTACAAATTATTTTTTAAAAATTCGAAACGAATATGAAGTTTCATAAAAATTTCAATCATGGATTTAAATTCTTACAAATATTTAGTTTAAAAATAATATAAAGTATTTTGACTAAATATCAAAGGCTCATTTTCACTAAATATTAATCAATGTACTTAACATTTACTTGTTAAGGAGTTATATGAAATCATCTAATTTGTACTATTTGCCTCGACTATCAAACACAGAAACAGATTTCAATATATTTTTCACTGTTTGGCATAACGTTTTATCGTAAATTAATAGTAAAACCAGGCTTTCTGGAAAAAAGAATAAGCTTGATTTTTGGCGATATTGAATAAAAAAATTTACAAAAGAAATACGTATACTGTATTTCTCTTTTATACATATATATCTATCTCAAGTTGGATTCTTAAAAGTTCGCCAGGTTTCGCTCAGGGGCATTAAATATAATCCATCAATCCCATAAAAAAGCAGCGATTTTGAAATATTAAACTATATTGTGGAATTATATTTTGCAACAAGCAAATGCAATTTTGAATCATAAAATTATTTTAATTGAACACAGTCAAGGTTGTTAATTAAGTAAATAAAATAAATTAAATAATACCAATTCTTAATTAAATGATATTACTGTATAAATTGGGAATTATACTAAGTCAACTCTAATGACTTTTTATAATTCTTATTTTTGGAAAAATAAAAAAATTATTATTTTCTTTACTGATATTCTGCTGCAACCCCAATACCTGCTGCAATCCAAATATAAGCTAATCAATCTAAACATAATCCAAATTATATAAACATAAATTATGTAAAAATAATATACACATAAATGAACAAACTTTTCCTTTTATTAACTGAATTTGCGAATAGGAATCATCAAAGCAACTTGCTTTCCTTGTAACATTTAATTTCAAATGATAGGCCAATGATTACAAACTTTTTTTTATTTGAAATTATTTTTGTCTGCACTCATAAATCCAATAGATTTAATGTCAGTAAAAATATTTCCTCTTTCAATTACACAAATGTCTTAAGTATGAAAATAAAGTCCTCCCACATCATCTAATGAGAGGTGTAATTAGCTCATCTACTTCTCACTTACTACACGGTTGAATAATTGTGTTAATTATGTATTAGATTTCTTGATGTAAGAAAGGTTGCATTCAAATACAACTAGCTCATATAAGCTATTTTCCGGCTTGTCTAAAATTTCCTTCCATGACCGCTAATTACCGATAAATAGATGTAAGAAAAAAAATGACATTGATTAGATTTTGGAGTTCAGTTGTCTATTATTAACAACTAATTCTCTTATAGTTATTTAATGAGAAACATTTAATAAAACCTTTTCTTATCTGACCTCGTAAATTTAAAAAGATACCGAGATGTTTCCATTGTATTAAGGATACTTAAGTTCTCATAGGAACTTCTGCTTTACATTTAATTAACCTTTTCACACTTCTCTTCCAGTAGGAAAATTGGATTTAAGATGTCCCTTAAATCAATATTCAACAAATAAAATAAAATCTCTGACGACGATCCATTCTTAATGTTTTGTCTAATTCCCATATAAATAAAAAATTAAAACAATAAAAATTTTATAGTGAAAAGGAAAACAGTAATTAATTACAAAGATTTAAAAGTAACTGAATATTGTTTTGCTTCATACTAAAATAGTATAGTTAAAAAATAACAAAACTTAATTATATATATCTGAATAATAAACAAACTTTCACAACATATCTGAAAAATCAAAAGATCAATACAGAATGATATTCTCAGTTCTTTGCCAGAAAAACAAAATAGTGAATAAAGCATAATTATAATATATTATTAATATTGAAAAAAGCGGGCTTATTTGAAATTTAATAAAAAAAAAATAACATTCTAAGTAGGAAAAACTTGTTGGATAAACGTATTAGTAAACTAATTACATTTTTTAATAAAAATTTGCGATTCAATTTAAAAATAATTTAAGTAAAAATGCGTGTTTAAATTTACCTTTATTGTTATTAAATTATTTTTATCTAATATTGATGTTTACTAATTTATATTATTCCGGTAAAATTAATTTTTTACTTTTAGTGATGAAAAATGTTCAGTTAGTGTCGAAAAATAATCAAAATTCCTCCAAGGAAAGAAATGCATACGAGAAGTTGTACGCGCTCGAGACACATCCCGTTTCTGGAAATCAATCACTTTTATGACTATTGTTGTGTAATGTGGTAGTGTATGCAGATTTTCACTAACTATTATGCTAATAACCGAGGAACGAATTGCAGTGGCATTGGAAGTTTATTCTACGGGAGGAGAGTTCAAGAGGAACATTTATCTTGGGGGTAAGAAGGAAAGGTAGGTGACCTTCGCAGCAGAAGGAATGCGGCGGAAGCGAGGATTCTACGGGGCCGTCAGACAGGTTTCCATCCGAAGCATTCCTTCACACACGCTGATTGAGATAGGAAAATATGCTTTCCTTCATTTTTTTTATTTTTAACTTGGGATTTTATTTTCTGAATCGAACCACCTTGTTCATTCGCTACTATTATCAACTGTTGAATCAGTTTACGCTCATACATTATTAATAAGGGGCAATTCACAAATCTTATAAAAATGGTTTCCGATAAAGAAATTTAAATCTTAAACATTTTTCTAAAATTAAAATCCTGAAGCAATAAAATCACTTAACAATATCGGTATATTTTGTCAAAATATATTTCATTGTAATGAAAATATTCAATCAATCCTATAATAAAAAGTTTTCAATACACCAAAATTAATTCAATCAAAGGGTATATTTTAAAGAAAATTTGAAGTCTTTATAAATATTCATATACCTAAAATAGAACTCAACCCTAGGAACTATTGAACCTAAGGGATGACCATTCAACAAAACAGTTAACAAAAAATTGTTTTAGGTAGTTATAACTTTAACTCACCTTAATTTGCTAAAATTTATTACGTTAAGTTTACAGCTGCCTATTTCTGCCTACTCAAAGTCGTTTAACTAGTTTTACTTTTTTGTTTGCTTATCTGTTTAAAACTAATAACCGCATAATTTTGACTGCCAATCAAGTGAAGAGGTCAATTAAAATTTGAATTTATGATTTGAATTTAAAATTTGAATTTAGTTTCGTTTAAAATATGCCCGGCAAATAAACTTGTCGGTGTCTCCGTTTTATTCTTTGAACAAGATAATTTGACTAGGATCCACAGTTTAAAAGCCCGTATTGTTTCAAATATCTTTTCCAAAGAGGGTATCGAATCCATGAACTGCTGAGTTAAAAAATCGAAAAATTAACCATTTATGCATCAGCTCGATACGTAACCCCTGAGTGAAAGTTGATCAAAGAAACAAATTAACGTTTTACTTACTGAGTGAAATTAGAAATTCATAATTTAATTTTACTTAACACTTAGATAATTTTTTACTATATTTACATTTGATTTTAAATTTCACTTATCTTTTTAATTAATTTTATATTTAAAAAAGAACAACCTTATATATTTATATTTCGATCAAAAATTTCTATAAATTCAAATTAAATTTAGAACTTATAATATGTTAAATAAATAATTCAAAATTTTTCGTCGAAAAATTTTAATGATTTAACTTTAATCTATAATTTTTAATGTTAAGGGAAAAAAATAAAAAAAATTTTTCTTCCTCTTAACACAATTTTGAGGGATTAAAATTCTTTTAAGATTCTGATCGGAAAGAATTTTTATTAGTTTTCATCTTTGATAAAATAAAATTTTCAGTAAGAAAAAAAATTAGAAAGCCCCAATAAATATTTAATAACTTTTTCCCAATAAGAATAAAAAACAAACTGTCCATCACTTAATATTCTATATTTCTTATGCAATGTCTCTAAAATTACGCAGAACAAGTGATAGGGGAAAAAATATGTACAATAAAAGCCTGATCACACATACTATTTAGAGTTGTTTAGTTTCATTAGATACGGTGTCGTAACATAAAATGCTTTCAATACTTTGCTGAAGCAAATATGAATTATATGTTACATTTCCTTGTATATAAGTATTCAAAACAAATATATAGATATATATTTTGGGGAAAAAATAAATTCAACACGCTATGAGACAAAATAAATAGAGAATTAATGTAAACTTACGTGACTGTATGCTTGACCTTTTATAAAGTGTTTTAACCTTCACTGTTCAATCATATTTTATTCGTACATACGATATTATTTTTAATCATGAGCAAAGGCAAATATTCGAAAATTATTTTATAATATTAAAGATTTTTTAGTAAATTATATTTGTAAAATAATTGAACTTAATATAAAATTAACTCATTGCTAAAGTTTGCTAAGCATGTACTCAGCAGTATAAGAAATGAAAGTATAAATGCCATATTAACCAATAATAAAAAATAAAAAAAAATTCGGGGGGGGGGGGAGGAAACAATGCTTTAAATAGTTTTATGGTTTAAATGATAATATTAAAACTTATATTGTATCAACTTAAGAAAATTATATTTAAAACAATTATTATAAAATTTAATAATTGTTTTAACAATTTCGTATGATAACGCAATGAAGCACTTTATAAGTAGTTTTCTTGCGGATGTGTAGTTCTATCTCAGTAATGAGTTAATTTCTTTTATTTTTTACAGTACATCAAACAATGATTCATCTCAGTTTTTTCTGATCATCCACCCACTTACATACTATTGCACTTCTTAAAGAAAACCAGAAATGATGAGTTCAAAATGAAATACGAACCGCTAGTGTTAGCAGGTCACAAGAATCATTCCAAATATTTTATAATTGTCAGGACAAAAAAATTAAAAAAGATTCGTGGCTAACCACAAGCATTTTTAGAGCACAGATGTCTTATCCCTAATGAATTCTCTATTATGATAATATCATGCTTAAATTATGAAGAGATTTCTTACCAAATATGATATGGTAAGCTAAGTATGTGAATTCATGAATTTTGCAGTATAATAATGGTTTAGAGAAAAGTGGATCTTATTCAAACTCGTGCAAACATTTCTGAAAAATAATTTTACTATCTATACTTTTCTATTAAATCTCTAATGTAGTTTTTCTATTAATCTACTAATGTAGTTTGTTTTCAATTTTCAAATATTTTTCTCCAATTCCACCTATGATATAATTTAAAAAAAAAAAAAAAAAAAACTGAGGTAAAAGAATAATTTTAGTTTTTTTTCCCCCTTAAATCTATGCTACATAAATTTCTCCATTTTCGTTTATTAATTCAAGGAATAATAAATCATTTTCAATTCAAATGAAAGACTAACATTTAAAGACTAGAATTATCCTAAATTTGTGCTATTTGTTGTGTAAAACTAAGAATACATTTTTCGGAAAACAATCCAGCATATAACTTTTAAGAGAATATATTTAGAGAAATAAGAAAAACTTCTTGAACTACTTTAATATGATTGCCTCGCTGGCGCGAAATCCACAATAGGATATATTGTGTCGAACAGTTAAAAGGCTAGCAAATCATTATGGTAATGTGAGGTGATTAATGAGTATGGTGCCATTGTTTTTTTTTTTTTCCTAATTGAACGCCAAGTGAGTAGAAAAAAAATAAATAAAAAAACACCACGAGTTAAAGTCAAACCTCCCACGTGACACATCATGATTTTAATTTGAACTCTGCTTTGTTTCAGTGAATTATAAAAAGATAACCTTAAAAATTAGACCAAAAATAATATAGGACTTCTGCCATTTTTTTTTTCTTAGCTGTAATTTTTGATTGGAAAATTATGATCATACAATTTTTCTATATTGTATCAATCGAAGTTTCCGACATAAACGTTTTAGTTCTTGTAAATAATATAAAAATTCGACTTTTAAAAATTAAAGTTTTTGCGATTTTTAAAGATTAAAAATTTTGCTACACATTTTGATGATACATAAAACTGATTAAATTGTATAAGACAGTATTTGTTCTTTATAAAAACCACATTTTGTAAAATACTTATAAAAAATAAAATTCTTATTTGTGCTATTAAGTAACATAGATCTTTAATGTAATTTTTATTATAAAATATATATTTCACACTATATTTAACTTATAATATTACATGTTACATTAACTCTGATTTTGAAAAATGCAAAAAATACATAAAATCCAAAATTTCTTTTTTTTTTTTTTACAAGATTTATAAAAGAACACAGAATTCAGAGTTAATTCGGCTTAAGAATTGCGGAATAGTTCAAGTTCATTAAGTTCCTAACATGAAGCACAGTGAAAGAATGTAAAGCACATTAGATATACAGTACATCTATTTTTCTCCTTCACCTTTTGTCGGCGGACCGTTCAGATATAAATCTTCGTAATGCAAATTTGGAAGAAAACCATCCTGCCCTAGTATTGAGCGCGTCAAAATAAGAATATATTTGTTGACAGAATACAAGGAGGAACAAAATCGTAGTTGACACACATAAAGAATAACAAAAGCTCCTGCTACATCAAGCGAATCCCTTTCATCATTCTTTTTCTTTTATAATATTCAATGTGTCAGGAA
Organism: Latrodectus geometricus; assembly: GCA_026290005.1. Taxonomy (NCBI): domain Eukaryota; kingdom Metazoa; phylum Arthropoda; class Arachnida; order Araneae; family Theridiidae; genus Latrodectus; species Latrodectus geometricus. The sequence continues at coordinate 4,188 of JAPDSC010104633.1, read as the reverse complement.
ATAAATAAAGGAAAGAAAAGAAAAGAAAAAAAAAAAAGCTTTTTGTAGTGCGTAAAAAATAATTATTTATTCTCAATGAAAATGTTTTAAAATGCACTAGATTTTGAATAATTCTAATTCTACAACTTTCCCACAGTTCTAACAGCAAATTGTGAAAATTATCTAAATTGCAATAGAACTGTAAAAGCGTGATTGTCCAAGGATACATTCGTCTGCTTGGAGTAACTGCACCCGAACATTTGCCACAAAATTACGAAGGAAAATAACGGCAATTATATTTTCCGCATACCATGTTTATTTCTCCGCCCACCTAGAAGATTTTTCCTACGCAAAATGATGAATGGATTGACATTAAAATCTGAGTGTGAAGTTGATAATCTTGACCCCAAATCAATTTAAAAAATTTCTCGCTACATGAAACCGGTCTTCTTTAAGATAAATGACAATTTTCAAATGATATTGTGAACTTATAAGTAACAAATAAGTATCATAATGGTTTTTAGCAATAAATAAAAAAATAATTACAACAGAATTTGAAATGAAAGTTTAAAGAATATCTTTGCATAAATATTTAGGTTTCGAGAAAAACTGATTACATTTTGAAATAATCAAGCGAATTCTTATAGTAGAAATAATACTTTTTCTGGCATCTGTTCTGATTAGCACTCACAAGACTTCAATTTGATATTAATTTACCTCAATCGCACACATCTGGGTGTCTTAATCTGAAATGAAATCTCACTCCATGAAATAGGAAAACATTTCGGATCAAGATGAGGAAATTAGAATAACTGTGTATGGATTCAACTTAGTTTGTTTAGTGTTTATCGTTCAACAGCTAATCTTATACCCACAATTTAAATTGAATTCCAATTTCACCGATTGTTAAATTTGGGAGTGGTAAGTGTTTTAACAAATATTCAATTTAAATAATCGTAAGTTTATATTCAGAAACACTTCTCTGTCTTTGAAGTATTTTGATTATCTATACAAATAAGAGAGGCCAACAGATACATCAAATACAAAACTAAAAAATTGCCAACAAACTGTTAAAGAAACCAAGTTTAAAATTTTTTACGAAATCGATATGATGAATGGGTAATAATTTAAAAACATTTGTTATTCTAGCAATAAGTATCGTTATTTACTCAAGTTTTAATTCAGAATATTTTAATGATTATAAGAAAATTATAAGGAACAAATAAAATGGCATAAAATCTTTCCCCTAATAATTTTTCGCATTTTTAACAAGTCTTTTTTTGGCTAATGTTTGACATTCGTTGAAAGGTTTAAAAAATTTGTATAAAATATGTTCTCGTATTCAAACCACACTTTTTAATCAAATGTTTTGTAAATAAATTAATTTTCGAGAGTACTTGTGTTAAAACATCTAAAATGTACCAATAAAATATGACTTCCATAAGAATAGAGAAAAATATTACAAAACAGGAAGTCTCAAAGAACATAATTTAAGAACGTTTCGAGAAATATTTACCACAAATACCAGTAAAAAATTATAACATTTATAGTAGATTAAATAAAAAAAATGTCTATATATTGAACAAATAATTATTAATCATACATTTATATTTATCTATTTGAACTGATAAATGGAATATTTAGATCCTTTATAGAAATACAAAATACTCGAAGTGATTTTATTTAATCATATTTGATAAGATACATTCATAATAAATTAGTTGCTACCTGCAACAACCTAAAAAGCAATGACTTTTCTATTTATAATTACTGTCGGAAAATTTTCATTTTATGTCAAATTGTCTTAATTATTATTGTTTGCACGAGATAAAATTTATTGCCGATCGTAAAGCAAAAGCTCAACTTACCGACACACGTAGTTCTTCCTAGTGGAAACCAACATACCAAAGCATCAGGCAATAAAATCGAAACACCTTTCCTTCTGGAAACAAGTTATTGAAACACAAACCATCAAGATTTCACGATAAAAATTTATCGCGACATCTTTAGTGGATATTCGCATCAATGCCGTCATGATAGGAGAGTACGCGAATGGTTGTTATTATATGTGCATGTTCCAGAATTTAGTAGCACTAAGAAACGTTTTAATTAATGAACAGTAATAACACGCTTCAATGATTTGGAATAACCAAAGGTTCAGTCTATGTTGTAATTGCTATTTTTTTCTTTCTCAATATGATTCCTTCAAAGATTTCCACAAAATTCTTTTCCGAGAGAATTCTAAACTGCATTTAATACTAGGTTTAATTTAATATAAATTTGATGCAGCTATTAAGATTTAAATATTTATAACCACACATAAAAAAAGACATTTACAAATTATTCATTTTAGAAGACTAAAAATAATGTTATCAGACTCGAAGTGTTTACATGGAAAATATTATTAAACATCTAGCAATACGGAGTTCTAATCATCAATTAATGTAAGAAGAATTGAGAACTTTTAAAAAAGTTGATTCAAAGAATCTTAAAAAATGCAGATTCGTTATAATACGTGAATCACACTGAAACTGGGGTAAAATTTTTGTAGAAATTTTTAGTGTTTGAAATAAGCCTCCTACAGCATCAATGCGTTTGTGTACGCGATGTTTTAAAAGAATAGATGCCTCAAGCCACAAAGAACATTTTTCATTTGTTTCATTTCTTGGGGAAAAAAAAAAAAAAAAAAAAGAGTTATAACCTTATCAACACTTTATCTTCGGAATGAAAACAATGTCCGTGTAAATACTTTTAAGATTTTTTATTTTAAAGTCACACACAAATAGATCAATTGAATGAAGTGGATTTCCTATTATTTTTGAAGTGTTTTTGTTCAAGGAACTCGATGTCAATTTTGATGAATGAGAAAATCATTGTCGCAGAAAAGAGAGAACAGGAGTGATGTATTTCTTCAATTCTTGAAGAATTTTTCGAAGACATTTAATACTACACTAATTAGCTGTGATTGCATTCTGTCATTCCAGATTGATGGATTTGACTAATATATCTCTGGAAAAAAAAAAAGGGAAATATTTATGGCACGTTGTTTTTTTACCAATGTAGACGAGAATTCCAGAAGTTCTCTCTTAAAAGATTGATTTTTATTGAATTTTACTTTAACACAGCGAATGGAACAGACTAAAGCCGTTGTAAGGCATTTAATATCTACCACTTAAATTGCTTACTGGATGGACTTTTCATACATAGGAAGACAGATTCAAATGTCAAAAAGGAGAATAACCGGAAAACTCCCAAGCACTTACAGATGGCACAAGCACAACATGCATCTTCCATCGTTCAATAGTGATTTTGATTAAACCCAGGATCTCGTGTTCCAATCTTATCCCTAGGCCACGGTCAACAATAAATTTAATTTTACTTTTAAATCATAGCATAGGATAATGTTCTCTCGTCAACTCCATTTTTAAAATGTATTCTTAGCGATCAATTACTTGCAATCGACCAATAAAAAAATTGTGTTAAGAAAAACAAATACTTTTTTTTTCAATTCTAACTATTAATTTTTTGTATCATTCGTTGTTTGATCATATTTTAGATACTTCGGAGTGATACGCAGTTCCAATGATTTTCTGAGATTAAATTAATATTCTCTAAAACTGTCACTGTATATTAAATGAATGTAATTTAATACAAGTTTGATATGTTTGTCGATATAAGGTTATATTTTGTACACAAGAACTAATTTATGCTGTTTAAAGAGCGTAATATTAATTAACTTTGCTAGATTTTATTGACAACTAAAATTATGGTATGCCTTGAAATTATTATTCAAGGTTTAATTTTTAAAAAAGAAATTTTATCTTGTTAAAGGGATTACTTGGTGCTCGCACAAGCCACTTTCTGATTTTAAAAAGATAAATGAATTGAGTTCCCTTGTGAATTTAAAACTGCTTTTAACAATCATGCCTGAAATAAGTTGGGCCCAAGAAATATTGGAATGGAAAACTATAGCATTCATTCTTCAGATAAGAGATATTTTTAAGAAAAAAGACTCAAATTAGAGAAAAAATATGAATTTTTAAATATTTTACAAAAAATTGAGAGTTAAATGTTTCGTTTATAGTAACACATATAGAAATCTTAAAATATTCCCAAAACTTATAATCAATGAAATAATAGTTCGCATTTTATATTAAATTCACTACATTTAAGTATTTTAATTATTCTTAAAATAGAATATAAAAAAAA
>JAPDSC010104631.1:0-12247 GCA_026290005.1 Latrodectus geometricus | reverse complement strand
AATATAAAGTCGTCGCCAGTGATTGTTAATATAAAGTCGTCGCCAGTAATTGTTATTATAAAGTCGTCGCCTGTGAATGATGATATAAATTCGTCACCAATGATTGATAAAACGAAGTCGTCATCAGTCAATCATATTATAAAGTCGTCATCAATGATAGATAGCTTATACCTTCTCAATAGTTATGGTATATAGTCGTTAACTGTGAAAGTTTTTAGCCTTTTGATACCAGAAATCAATATTCATTCTTTCAAAAAAGAATGCTATAGTCTTATTGAAAGAATTACCAGTAAAAAATGTTACATATAAATTATAATAACCACTGGTATCATGGAAAATAACGAAAAACAAGTATCCATCATAAAATGGGCATAATATGAAGATGATATACCTCCTAGCTTCGAAAATGGCTTTTCTTGGGTTACTAATTATTTACTATTATGATTTTTTTTTTCGAAAATGTGTGTAACTATTATTTTATAAATGTTTAGGAGAACAATGTCTTTAAGATATTTTGGTTCAAGAATTCTAATTGATAAATTATTCAGAAACCACGAAATATATATTGCATATTTGGATATCTGCTATTGCAATCAATGTAATAATTTAATATTAAAGAATATAATTTTTTAATATCATTATTTTTATAAAATATTTATGCAACTATTTTAAAGTTTTAAACTGCAGCCTTTCATTAGAAAAATTATTTTGTCATGATCAGGTTAATAAATATACTTGATAAATAATCAAATGAAAGGGAAAAATTTTGAATTCGCCAATTATTCCTTTAGAAAGATAGTTTTTTAAATAAAAGTTTTGGTTTGGCTAAAAACAAATACCTATTAAGTCAAGTAATTAGTATGCTATTATGTAATTAAGTAAATTATTTTCATTGTATTTTAAGCAAGTTGCATTTTCATTTAAGTGTTGTATTTGCTATAAAATAAAACCAAAGTAAAACCATTTTACCAGAAAATTATATAATATTTGTTTAACTATGAAAGATATTAACATGAAACAAAGTAGAATGAACAACAAATGCAGACTTTTAGATAAAAAAAAAATATATTTTAAATTTATTTTTAACTATTGTTTTAGATTGTTAAAAAAAGTAGTAGTTTATTTATATTACCTCATAAGTTGATTACCTTATAAAATTTAACTTTGTATGTTTTAGTTAAATATTTAAATGATTTTTCAAAAATTGTTTTGAGCAAATCTTTCAAATCTTTAAAAACAATATTTATATTCACCCAACTGTTTGCTACTGTATTTGATTTACATTGCTTTTAAAGCTGAATATTAGATGTTAATTATTTTAAAATATAAATATCATAAAAAGTATTTGCCACTAAATAGTTATTTTTATTTAAAAATTAAAATAGTTATAACTATATTTTTAATTTTCCACTAATTTCTTTGTAAAGATTCTATCTTAATGAAAACTGTGGCCTCTCCTAAAATATGAATCTGTTGTTTCAAAAAATTGGATTGTTATAAAAGTATATAATTTTCACTGAATTAGAAGCAAGTCATTTCAATGTATTTTCTATGAAATAAAACCCCAATAAAATTAAAAAAAATATTCGATGAATCCTTAACTGTGAAGGATATTAACAGGAAACAAAGCACAATGAACTTCAAATACGTAACATATTTTACTGAAAAGGTCGAGTCTAAAGTTATGCCATATGATAATACTATTGTTTCATACTGTTAGAACATGCATACCAGTTTTGAGTAATTTTATGCGGTAGTTTTCATATAAAAATTAACTTTGCATTCCGTAAAATTTATTTTTCATAAAAATATTTATATAATTCTAAGTTGAAAGTATTTTCATATATTAAATTGTTTTAAGAAACTTTTAAAAATATATTCGTATATTGTTAAGTCTGATTGCCATACTTTCCGATTTATTTTTCTAATAATTGTATATTAGTTTTAAGTTATTTTAAAAGATAATTGACTTATAAAAATTTTTATTATTAAAAATTAAATTGAATTTCTTTTTCAAAAATTTAAATAATAATTTTTAAAATGAGTTTAAAAGCAAATACAAATGCGAAAATTTTCCAACAAATTTCCATATTTACCATTTGGTTTTAAATCTAATGTGTATTCCATTTAGAGCAATTATCTACAAAACGTTAAATAATATGATAGTTGATAAAGTCGAATGGAATTATTAACGGTAAAAAAAATTCTAAATTCCGGAAACATAAATTAAGTTTAATTTATTCTATTAAAGCAGATGAATTTGTTGTACTTTAAGATCAACATATGTGTGTGTTCGATGAATCACGATTAGTTGTGAAAGTTTTCGTTGAAAATATACACATCTACTATTGTGTTAGCAACGAACATCGTGTAAATATAATGTTATTTTAATAAAATCTCGAAGTTTTTTTCATAAAATTGAAGTGAAAACATATAGGTTCCCTTTTAATAGAAAAATTGTTGAAAGGTAAGTATATTTTTGCAGTACTTGTTAAAAAATTATATTATTTTAAGAACTTTGTTAATTATTACTTTCAGAATTCTGCAGCATTAACTTTTATATGTCCTCAACATTATAAGAATCAAAAGTAATGCTCTCATTAAGAATTTTCTATCAAATAAATTTTATGAATATATTTTTTAGGTTGAACTGTTGAAGCAGTATTTTTAAGTTTTTGAAGTAGTATATATAGCCATGAGATTAAATATGATACAAAATTATAAACTTGTACTCACACCATTTTGTAAAATAAGACCAATAGATGTACTTAAAATTTATTCAAAATGTATCTGGTTTTTCTTTTTAATTAATATTCATTCAAAAGAACATTATCCTTCAATAATTTTCTTGAAAAATATAATTTATTTTCTAAATTTTTAAGTTGACCGTTATCTTTGTTTCCTTCGAATATATTTTTCAATGAAGAATAAAAAGATATTATATAAATTATTTTATTTTAAAAAAGGAATGTCTAAGTTTTAACCTCAAATTATTAAAAAACTACTTAATTAAAATAACTAAATAATGAATGCTATCGGTGGAAAAACATTTTTACAGCTTTTTATCGGATTTATTAAAAAAATGTCATTCTCTAAAAACATAAATATAAATTTGTTTTAAAAAGTATTTTCAATCATCTACTTAAAAGAACGTTACTTATTCCATTTATTCTACACTATTGAGAAAATTTTCAATTTTTATAATTTTCCAATTTGAATTTAGTATATTGAATAATAGATTATAGTTTTAAGCAAATTGAATTCACAGAAACAAACATTAATGCTAACTTAGGAAATTTAAAATATTAAAAACTCTTAAATAATGATTCAGATTATAACACTAATGAAATCATGTTCTGCTCATTACAGGTAGCATAAATAGTTTCTGAATAATTTATTTTGCTATTAAGAATCAAATATGGACTGATCGACATCTCTTATCGAAAACTCATACTTTAAAATTAATTGTGAATGCTGTTGAAAACAAACCACTCTGTATGCAAATAATAATTATGCATCTAAACTATGATTTAAAAACCCAGATTTATTTTTATAAGCAAAAAAATGAAATAAACAAAATAACGTATAACTATTAATAGATTCATTATTTTAAATGAAATAGTTCAATGTTATTAACTGCTCTTTTGAATCTTTAGCAATATAGACATAAAATAATTAAAAAGTGTGATATCAATTAAAAAAAAACTAATGCGCATACAAAGGTAACATTGGTGCCTACGATATCACCACGACACACAAAGAAAATAAGCCTGGTATGATTTCAGTTTTTTAGTGTTCATAATGTTACCTATCAGTATGACAATGGATAATTTACAGATAAAACATTAAGATAACCTCCCCTATTCAAGCTGTCATCAAGGAAAAAATGTGTGAGGTATTGCTTTTGGTGACTCTATTTTATGATGTTAAGACTTTGTCTGTTACAGAGAATGATTAATATTTTTTAATATTTAGGTATAATGAAATAAAGGGAATATTTAAATTGTAATCATTAAAAAATAAAATTTCCGAGTTTATTTGTTAATTATTTTATTTATTTATTTTGGCGTTGAAAATTGTTAGTTTCATCACGTTTAAAAGCTATTTCTTACAAATGAATAATTGATAAAAAATAAATCACCATTCTTGCATATGCAAGGATCAGCAGAATTTTAACATTTACAAAATAAAATATTTAAGAATATTTTCAAAAGAGAAAAATTTATTAATGGGCATCAAAAAGCTTTAGAATATTTTTTAAAGTTTAATCGGAATTTATGTTAGAAAAGGCATCTTCTTAAGATACCAGTATCCATAACAGGTTATTATGATGAATAAGGTAAAAAAAATATAGTTTATAAAAATACTAAAAAGTGATTAATAAAACTCCATAAGAGTTTTATCAACCATTGGCTATAATCTTATAAAACATTAAAAAAATTTTTACCCTTTGAATAAAAGTAAGATGGTTAATTTTTAAATCAATTAGATATATTTTTTTTCTAATGGCGGGTACCCTTGAGTCAATTAGACATTAATGAAATGAAATTTTATATGTTAATGTTTTAACTATAAAATTACTTTTTATTTAAGATGAAATATTATAATAAGGGCATTTTAATATAATAAATGAATTATGATTAAGAAGGAATCACGAATAGCATTAACTCCTTAAGTTCTCACATAGCTGTTCATTAGTAATATTTTTGTTGCATGTGCATGTAACTTATAACGTAGAAAAAAATAAAGAAACTAAAAATATTATTGAGAAATATAAAAATTGAATTTGTAAAACATGGCGCTGTTCATTTTTTTATTATTGAAAGAACTTTTAAAATAATATTTCAAAAATTCATCTAAACTTTTGAAAAAAGTAATTTATCATTTTCTTTTGCATTTAAGGCATTATAAAACATTGTGGTGATTCTTACTTTTTTCAAAATAAATTTTTTTATGACATTCTAATTAGGAATTTTAAATGTAACTGGTGCTTAATTTAAAAATGTAAAAAGTATAATTCATTCTGAAATAGATTATTATTGATCAATTAAAATTCGTTGCTGAAGGGCACTCTACAGACGTTAATTTACGAGAGCAGTGGTATATCCAGATATTATTTGGTATAAACTATACTATTGTATTCAAAGAATGTATATTGTATTTAAAATATTAACACAATAATGTATCAAAGATTTGTGTAAAACGTTTCTAAAAGTTTCATAGACAATAAATATAAATTATTTTAATGGAAAAAAAAATAAATATCAGTTAGTTTTAGATTTTATTAGCAGTATATATTATAATTTAGCATATAATCTTTGAGGAAAAAACGAAATTTTTTTTGCCACAGAATATTAAGTTATTATAATTAGAAAATGTATTCTTTGAAATTATGTAATATTGGGTTCATAATACTTCTCATTGATTTCTTGATGACAGAAAAAAAGAGACTTTCAATTTTTGATGGATGTAATTATTTCGGAAATATTGTAATATTTTCTAATAAAGGCTATAAATATATTTCGTACGAAGTTTCTAGATTTATTAAAAGCTATTTTTTTGTTATTCCCAAAGGGAAAAACTAATATTATTATATTGGAAAGGAAAAACGTTATCGTTATTAGCGATTTTATAAGTAATTATATTATGTAACAAATTGTTAACTCAATTTTTACCAAACTTTTTTTGAATCAAAACTTTAACTAAAACTTATGTTTCCAAAGGAATATAGGACATCAATAAAGCCTCAAAAACTGCTTAAGAAGATTTTTAATGAATACATTCGTAATTATTGAAATAAACATATTAATTATTATTATATTTTGATTAATAATATTAAGAGATTAAAAGTTACCATCCCAAGTGATGTCAAAGTGTAGATGGTACATTGGCCATTTTCTGCTGCTTAGGCCGGGAAATGTATGGCTCCTCCCAACTTTGGTCTAGAGAGAAAAACAAAATATTGTAAAATTAAAGAGAATATAGTTGAAATCTGCTGTCGAGGAACTATTTCAAAAAATACAATTTACGAGAAATTCTCAATAGAATTAAATTTTTCTATAGATTAACTATGAACTTCATGATGATTAATTCACAAGTGATTTAATTTTAGCTTTTGTATTTTGAATTATTATTTTCTGACAAATTTTAATAAAATGTAAAAAAAGAAATCTTTCAATATAATAAAAATTAGTCTACCCTTAGAATTGTTTTCCTCGGTTCGCAGCTATCAAACTAAGAAAAAGACTCAAATATTGTTCACCTATAACTGGTAGGGAATTCTTTACTATCTAAATAACAAGATATTTTCTTGTCTTAGCTCCCATATCTTTGAATATTTTTTTTCCTTCTTTCGCAATTGTTTTACGCTGAATCGTTTTGAGTACAAAAGTATAGTATCACTTCCTGCGGACAACGCTTCAGTACGCATACTCCTTTCATCTATTTCTTGTAGTCGTGAGAACTCGATGATCGTTCAATTTTGTTATGTCTTCTGTAACATCATAAGAGAGCACAGGTAAGGTAGTTTTAGGTAGTATAGAAGAGAGCACAGTTTACCAGCATTCTGTTTTACCAAGTCGAGAAACTATGAAATTTTTCATGAACTAAAGATTTCAAATCACTTGATGTAGTCCAAAGCGTAACAACACATTTATGTGTGCCTTATGAAATATTTTAGGTTTGTTAGGATATATGTTAGATAGGCTGTATCCCAGTGTACGGTACGCTATTTTTATACAATTAATATAATTATACAATATACAATTAATATAATTATATAATATAAAATTATATTATTTTTTACAAATAATATAATTTTATGCAATATTATATACAATTAATTAATAATTGTATATATGCGTACTATAAAGGAGCGTACCGTTCACTGGGAATTAACCTGTTAGATAATTTTAATACCACTTTAAAAGTTTGTTTGATAATTGCTTTGAAAATATACTGTATTCCCTTGAAAAATATTATATTCTTTCATATTCGCTGCTTCATAAGCAATATTCTTACTACATGAAATTCTATAGAAAAATTGGGTTTTTTTTTTTTGCAGATATATTAGTTTCAAGAGTTATGAACTTATAATATTGCATGCATCTATCATAAAATATGTGGTTTAATCTAGTGACATCACCAAAATAGATGAAACAATTATTTGGTAAAGCATTGCTCTAGTGCATCTTATCACTTGTAATTTTGTTATATTTTAATTATATATTACAGTATTGACATTTTATTTTAGCTGAATGATATGACAAATCTACAGTAAGATTCATTATTTGGTATATCTCAGAAGTTCTCAAATGTTCATGCTCATGAAATGAACTTATGTACTGACTATTCAAATACCATTTCTTCCATACGGTTGGGCTTAAAAGTAATACAAACCAATATCCATGATTATTTTGGCATATAAGTCCAGAGATTAGAATTCAATTTTTTTATCCTCAGGTCCTACTGTCTACATTCAATATATTTTCCATTTCATAGTGTTTTATTTTTATTGTTCATCAGCCCTTGTCTATAATTTCATTGCTGTTACGTTTCATTAAGAGGAAAATTAAAAAAAATAATAATAACAACTTTCAGCTTTTTTAAGTTTTGTTAGTTATGTATGTCTTAGATTAATAATTTTTTAATTTAGTTGCGTTCTATCAAAGAGAGCATTTTAGGGAATGAGTAATGAGAAATATTTCATATATGCTGTCTTAGTAACATTTCTTATTTAATACTTAATTTTAAAAACTAATTATAGCTAAAATATAAGACCCTACGTTTTGTTAGAAAAAAAAACTTTGTTGAGTATTTTTTATCATAAATAGGATCAAAATGAATCAGACATCAAACGTTTCACTTACATCTGCAAGAGAACAATGCTCATCACTCTTAACCTGCTGCAGCTCAGGATTTAAATCAGTCGCCGCAGATGGTGTACTTGCCTGACCATCTCCTCCCCCCTCTTCTGCCTGAGTCGAAGTCTGGCGAGGAGGGGAGGGGATGGCCAACGACTGATCATCCTCCTGCACTGCATCGACGATGAGCACCTCCTCCTCCTCTTCGGACAGCCGCTTGAACTTCTTGCGGCCCTTCATCTTCCGTCTGAAAGAAACAAAAGAAAACAAACACATGCATTTAGTAAAAATCAAGAATCACACGATTTCACAACTAAACAGAAGGCTGCCTTCACTAGGCTAGACAGCTCTCCATCTGCAAGAAGAAATATTTTAGATCAGAAATGAATAATTTAATACAAATTTGAAATATCTTGTGTTTACAGTTTCACATATTATTCGAATGTATTTATAAATTTCATTTATAAAAAAACATTGTTAATATCAATTAAAGTGATGTTGAGTTTTAATTGATTTATCAACAGTAGTTTTTGTCATACTATCTTAAATTTAGTGTTATTAAAATACATGACATTTTGTTATAGATGCACAATGTCACCCTTGTAGAAGGTTCTAGTTGAAAAAGGAAGTAAATGAGGGGAGTAAAATTTAAATAGAGGAAGATTTATTTTTAGTTCGATAATTATTCCAATTCTTATAGAAAGGTTTGTCATATAAGGGAAGTGTTAAAATATTTTGATTTAAATTGTTAATGAATGTTTTACTTTGATATCAAGATTTCAACACATGGAATGTTTATGCTAGTAAACAATACATATTAAAGATATCACAAACAGCTTTGGATATAAGAGGTGAAACTTTATAGCAAAACTGACATGTATCGTCTTAAATACCATAAAAAAAATGTCACAAAAAACTAATAAAATAGGATGTTTTTAAAATACTATAATGAAGAATAAACGCAATCCAGTTTACATGATAGTATTATAATATTCTCGAAACATGTGAGCCTTTCGAAAAAAATTGTTCATATTTGCATCACTAATTATTTGTGAATTAAGTACTTCAATTACAATATTTAAAAAGAAATATATCATTATAAATAAAAATCGGTTTTTCTCTCAAATAGAATTAATCGTATGAAAAGAATATTTAAAATGTTATAGATGAGCTTAAATATTTCTACGAAAGAATGCAGATAATAAGTAGACAACGAAAAGTGTGAATTTATCATCCAATCTTCAAATATTATGACACCAAACAACTAGCAAACCAGATTAATTGCAAAAGTTATTAATAGATACTTAGTTGATATTGATAGTTTACGTACTGGTTTAATGAAAACTAAGATTTCAGGGTTTAATATCGTTCCAGCAACCTATTCCTGATAACAGAATGATGAATCTTATATAATAAACTAAAGTCCTCGTTGAACCTTCTCTAATACAGATAAAGTTTATTCTGTATTAAGTTTCAGATCAGAGTTGCATTTTGTAATTTATTAACCGTATCATGTTTTTCTATCAATTTGTCAGAAAGATCTGTATGAGAATGAAATCATCTTGCTTTCTTTACCAAAACCTTGAATTTTATAGACGTATTGAAAACACTCATTCTTATTCATCTTCGGAAAAAATATATAAAATTTATGTCATCATCATAGGATCCCGTTCACACTTTAGAAGAATGTGTAGAATGGCATTAAAATGAAAATAAATATGATTTTCTTATATGTATCGTACAAACTTTCAAAATGTATGGCTTTAGTCAACTTTAAATATTTACTCAAAAAATCGAAAATGATTTATTTTAAAATTAAATTCATATTTTTAAAACTCGAGCATATCTCACGTTTTTATTTTAAACATATTAGATGCTCTACTTTACGTGATTAATACCGCTGGTGATTATGAAATCAAATAAACAATTCGCGAGAAAAAACTTTTTAAATGAAACTAATTTGTCTTAAAATTAATGTTTCTTTTTCCGATCCTCCACTGTCTTGAAAAAAGATTTTAGAGAAATTAAGAAATGTGTGATTAAATTAATAAATTATAAAAGATGAATTCTCAATAAAAGTGACAAATATGCGGTCATGTTGTACTCCTTAATCTGAGCTGTCCATTGCTTATCGCGAAGTTCTTCTAAGAAGTTGTGAAATTTCGTTTACAGACACTTCATATGAAGAAAAATTGTTTTTTTTCACTTATATGAATTTGCGACATCTACAATATATAACCAGTTAATATATAGACGGATGTGAATTTCCAGCTCAAGTTAAAGAATGTTGGCTTTGACACCTTTGAAAATGTATGTGAATTAAAACTGCTTCTATGAACTGTAATAATCCAACGTTGTCGGAAAAAAAGAAATGAAGGCAATTTTTAAACTTGTTAGAGGAAGTCATATAAAGAACATTTTGTCATACATTTATTGTAGATTTTAAAAACTAACTTCTGCCAAGTGCTGCCAAAATAATATTACGCCAGAAGTTAAAATGTGGACCAGAAATAAGTCACCCAAAATGAGAAAAATATTCAACTGTAGAAATATATGTTATTTTTAGATATTTCACACCCACCTTTAATTCTATTAAAGATATCATTCAACTTACACTCCGTGTAAAAGGAAGCTATGACTTAGAACAATGAATTTGTGGAATTTATCAACAAATGAAATTGATCTGGCTAAATATTTTCATTGACTTAAAATTCAATAAAAAAAGATATAGAATATAAGATTTCACATTGGTGTAATTGTGCACAAATGAAAATAGTATTTAACGGATATTCTATACTGGATCAAGGAAAGACCGCAATTGTGAATTTAGTCTAAAGTATATCGAATGATTTCAAAGTTGTTTTATGATTTATTTATTATAAGTGAAGAGATTCATCATCCCTAAAGTCTTACCAAATATTATTTTATGCCAGCAACTAAAATTTGATTATTCCATTTTGAATAGTCAACAGTCTTAATTCTGAAATTCCAAGAAATCATTGTCTGTTTCCAAGTAAGCTATTTTACATTGATGTATAAGGCTTTTAAATTTTTATTTTGTATCTAATTAGTGATTTTTAATAATAAAAGTGAGGCAAGATAATAATTAGATATAAATATTATTTTTATCAAATTACTATCTTACCCACTTTTAATTAAAGAATACAATAATAGTAGTTCAGTTTGTATTACTTAAAAATCTGTGTAAATTTCTATTGCATCTTATTAAAAGATTTTTGCCATGGTTAATTCCCAGTCAACGGTACGCTCCTTGTACGATACGCATATATACAACGGTACGCATATATACAATTATTAATTAATTGTATATAATATTGTATAAAATTAGGTTAATTCCCAGTGAACGGTACGCTCCTTGCACGGTACGTATATATACAATTATAATTAATTGTATATAATATTGTATAAAATTATATTATTTCTATAAAATAATATAATTTTATATTATATAATTATATTAATTGTATATTGTATAATTATATTAATTGTATAAAAATAACGTACCGTACACTGGGATACAGCCTAAAATTATATTATTTCTATAAAATATAATTTTATATTATATAATAAAATTAATTGTATATTGTATAATTATATTAATTGTATAAAAAAAGCGTACCGTACTGGTATAAAAGTAGCGTACACTGGGATACAGCCATAAATTTCACACCATGTGACTGTACATTAAATTAGCTTTTATTGTGCATTTAAAATTTGGGTTAGACTATACTTTAGGTGCCCCTTTGATTCTTACCAAGTTGTGATCGCCAAGCAGGGCAAAACTTAATCATATTCTGATTGCAATAGAGCAGTTGATTTTTTTTTGTGCCAACAAAATCGCCAATAAAATCGATAGCCAAACAAAAACCGCCATGTTTGTCAAGGGGACACCCTAAAATATAGTTTTACCAAAATTTGTACACTATCTAATCCCGCAGTACTGAAAAAAGGAGTAAGAAAATACAGTACAAGTATGTTGATTAGAATACAATACTAAAGAAATATCATTCATAATCTCTATTAAAAACAATGCTTTGTGTAAAGTATGATAGTAATTATACTTAGATAGAGTAATTATACATAGATAATAAATAAAGTGATTCACAGATGTGGAAATATATCAAGTTATAGAATCTACAGATATTTTAAACTAATTTCTTCCATAATTTATTCAAAATTTCATGGATTTTTTAAAAATACAAATAAATATATTTAAACTATATACCTCACAATATTTCAGTTGATGTAAAATAACGAATTGCAATTAGTTATACATTGAATCATTAAAAAATTAATTTGATGTAAAATAACGAATTGCAATTAGTTATACATTTAATCATTCTAAAATAATGTATTGTTGAGTT
>JAPDSC010104628.1:7209-20165 GCA_026290005.1 Latrodectus geometricus | reverse complement strand
AACTATTTTAAATCTCAAAATCTCAATCCCAATATCAGCTTTTTTTTTAGTAAAAGTGCTAATAAATTTTTGTGATTTATACTTATGATATTTCTTTTTTGATTCAAAGATAACCATGTCTAATATAAAAACAAACAAATAGAACATTTTTCCTTTATTTTTTTAGGAATTTTCCTCAAGATACATTGCATATTATAAATTTTTAGTTTATTCTTATAATTTGATTATAAAAAAATTGCTGTGAAATAGAGAATTCTTGAAAATTTGGATTATCATATTATATTTTACAGAACCATATTATGTTTGAAGTAATATTATATTCTGTCGTGCTGATGTAATAAAAACTCAAAAAAGAGAGAGAAAGAACAATGAATTTATTAGCTTGTTCTAATCAATGCAATATTCATTATTGATGTTCACTTCCAAAATTTGATAAAATGCTGAAATTAACAATTGATTTCATTATTATTTAATGTGTATCCATTTTTAAGAGTAATTGCCCAATTAATAGAACAAGATTATAGTAGAATATAATTGTGATCATGATTGATGTAGTTGTTTCTTTATACTATACATTGTTTTTAAATATTTTAAAAATTTATTTGTATTTCTATTGTGATAAATTTCTGTATATATTGGTAAAAAATAGATTAAATATTGATCAGATAATTATTACTTATTGAATAATATTAAATCTCCATTATGAATTCAGTCTTCTATTACTTTTTGCACATTTTTTAAAATATTAAAATTTATTTTTAAGAAAACTGTCTTTGAAAAGTTTTAATGTTGAACAGTTCTCTTTAACCTACATTGAAGAAAATAATAAATGAATCTAGTAAAAATGCCAAATTTTGATATAAAATATTTTATTGACTTTGGTAAATTCTCCTGAAATATTTTATCTGCAAATTGATAAGTTTTAAAAGCCACCAGTGCCATAAAAACAAAGAAAAAAAATTGTCTTTTATTGTAAATATGAGTGAAAAATAAGATATGTTTGATAAGATAAAAATAAAACAATTGTTATAAAAACAATGGAAAATGATTCATGTAATAAAAGGAAAAAGTCCACAAAAACATTTACTTCATCCTGTTTAGCAGATTATACAAAATTAAAACCCATGGTTATTTTAAAAGACTGTAATTTCTTAAATAATGTTTCCATTCAAATTCATGAGAAAGAATGGGATATAAAAACCAAATAAACTTATGAATGAGAAATGTGATAAAAGTATTTTGGTTCTTTAAAAATTCTATTTTCAATTTAAAAATAATAAAAAAAAATTATTTATGGATGGAACATGGCAATTATTCCAGATAAGTAATTCAGATTTTAAAAGTGTATCAAGAAACGTTTCCACAAAAATTTTAATTTGCAGAGAAGTAGAGGGATAGTAAAAGTTCATAAAACATTTACAAATGTGAGTAGATGAAAAAAGCTTCAAAAGAAAGTTAAGCTTGACATAGTTAAAAAATATGAAAATGTTATATATTTAGCAATCAAGATGCAATGGAAGATGGATTTATTTATTTATCAAAATGATAGTTAAAGGAAAAATGTAATTCAATCTTAATTAAATATGTAATGGAAAATAAAATTTTTGTAATTTTGTAAAGCAAATCTTTTTTTAAATAAGTAAATAAACACACTTTATTATAGAAACGTAATTTTTTAGTTCATCTTTACGTAATTTATTTTTTAGCATGGGAGGACATGGAGCTTTAATTTGTGCCTTAAAAAATCCTGAAAAATATAAATCTGCTTCTGCCTTTGCACCTATTTCTAACCCAACAATAGGTCCATGGGGTAAAAAGTGTTTATCCAACTATCTAGGAAAGGACACTTCAGCTTGGGCCAACTATGATGCAACTTTATTAGCTAAAGCTTATAAAGGACCTGAAATTAACATTTTAATTGATCAGGTAAAATAAAATAAATATGTAAATATTAAAACAATAATTTATGTCATGCATAAATTCATTCATTTTGAAAATAATTAAAATTTTTATTAATTTTTCATTTAAATTACTATGTCATTTAATTAATTTAAATCATTAAAAGAAGGATTAACTTTGGTTATTATATTGTGCTGAAATGTTTATATTTAATTTAAATAATTTGATTTCAGTGGAAATATTTACCTTTGCAGCCAATATTTGTTTCATTTTAATGTTTACTATTTACTGAAATTATTTTTTTATTTAAATTTGTATCATAAAATTTATAGATTAAATGTTTTTCATAGTATTTAATATATATAAAATTTAGTTCTTTAAAATTACACTATTTAAAAAAAAATAAATGTATTTTATAAAATTTATTTTTAATTCATAAAATAAGCTTACATTAAATTTTTGTCAATGAATAAAACAAAAACAAAATGCTCTACTACGTCTATTTATTTAAAAAAATATTGATAAAAATATGCTATTAATAGTTTTGATAATCAGTTTAACGAGCAAAAAATTATTTAAGAAGTATGATTTAAATTAGCATTTTAAATGTGTATGAATCTCTTTAAACAAAATAGTGTTATATTTCATGTTAGGAGATTTTAATTGAAAATACTTTCAACTAGTGCATTAATTCCTTTAAGAGACTAAACATTAGGCTCATTGTATTTAATATTTCATAATGCTTGTAACTACATATTTAATGCATACATCATACTAACATAAAATAAATTGCTGTAATTGAATTCGGTATATATATTTTTGTTATGTTCTTTTTAAAACTTTATCTATAATAGGCTCAAAAATATTATTTCTGTGTATGAAGCCACACTTTATTAATCTAAAATCAGCTTAAATGAAAATTTATTGTTATTTTTTTAGTCAAATTATGCATTCTGTACAGAAAAGAACTCAGGAGTAAAAAATAAACATTATTTGTTTATTTCATTAGCAATTTTTATTTGAAATATATTTAATTAAAAATTTAATTGCATCTAGTATATTATAATGATTTATTATTTCTATAAAGTATATAAAATACTTAAAAAAAAACACATTCAATTTTGTTTATTCAAAAGAAATTGCATTAAATATTACTAAATAATTAAATAAAATAATAAAATTATATTTTCTGAGAACTTAAATTGTATTATTTTAAGACATTTAAAATCTATTGTGGTGAGATGATCATCACAATACATGATTTATTGTAAATGAAATTATTTTGTTATCACTTCCCATTTGTGAGCAAAGCTAAACCAAATCCATGTCACCTATAATTCTGAGCATATTTAGTATGTAGAATATCCTCATAAAAAGCCTCTCTATTTGGTTAAAGCACTTGAGGTTGTGGTCAAGCAGAACATTACAAGTAGTACATTTTTAACATGTACGAAAAATCTTACTCTTTGAAAGTTATAAACCTCAGATGTCAACTGCAAATACAAGGAATGAGTCTGCTGTACTGGGTAATTAAGGAACCCTCAGGACAAGTATCCTGATACTAGAGCAAGGCAATTAGTCCTTGTAAAATGATAAATTGGAAGTAGAATTTTGAAAAAGTAAGAGATTAAGCTAAGATAGACTTGTGCCACTTTTAGCTAGGATGTTTGTAGTTTCATTGGAATTATTGTAAATTTTAGCAGTGTAGTACTATCTGGTTTTTGTGTCCCAAATTGCTGAGAATTTAATTAAGGAATAATTGAATTATGTTTATGAAAGATAACTTTAGCTATATGTATTTTTTCTTAATGTTTTGTTATAATTTTGAATTGATAATGAATTTGAACAATCTTCTTGTACATTTTATTTATAATCATCATATATTTAGATACCAATCTTAATTTATAAAACATTTGTTTTTTAATAAGAAAATAAATTAAGCTAAAATTTAACATATAATAATAAAAGCAGTGGTTAAAAGACATCTGCATCATATTCCATTCTATTAAAAATCTACATGAAGGCATATGAAATAAATACAAATACATTTTACTGTTTCTAAATATTGTGTTTTACTTAAACTTAAGAAGTAATAAATTCTTGATTTCTTTGCAATATTGAAATCAGCTTCAAGCTTTAAATGAATAAGGAAATTTTATTACAATTTGGAATTGTATAGTAAAATTTTATTACCAAAAAACATAATTTGATATTATAAAAAATATCTAATTTAAAGACAATATAAATGTACTATTTTCAATTTAAAAGCAACTCAATTTCTGTTGTAAAATTGTTTTATTTAAATTTGAAAGGAAAAATATTTTTTGTTTGCAATATTTAAAGTAGCTGTAACATTTTACCGACTTTTATGAATTAGCCTCAATAAATTATGTAAATTAACTATAAGTTTGTAAATTTTATTCTCATATGTATATTTGGCAAAGGCATGGCATGTCCATTTTTGGACCTTGTGCCATAAAACCTAACCAACCAATCAAACAACTATATATGGCAAAATTTACAATGCATATAAAAAAAGCAGTCGCAATAAAACTTGAATAAAAATATAATAACGTGATTAAGTTTTAGTGGCTTAAATGATTGTGGGAAAAGTATTGCATCACATCATGTTACAATGTAATGTAAAAATTTTAATTAATTTTACAAATATATAATTATAATTGAAATGAAGAAAGGTAGTTATTATGAGATTAGGGAAAGCTTACAAGAAATTATTTAATTTAAATATATTATTAAATTTAAATACATAAAAAATAAACTTTTTTTTCAGAATTTTGCATATTTTTTCAAAGTATTATGTTAACATGAAATGCATTTAATTCTTGATGTTTGTAACAGGGTTCAAACGACCAATATTTGAAGGATGAATTGTTTCCACAGAATTTTTTAACAGCTTCTATTGGTACATCCCTCAATGTTTCATTCAGAATGCAAGGGGTATAAAAAATTTTTTTCCTCCTTTTTTTTTTTTTATTAAAATAAAGTATTTGCTGAACATATTTTTATTTTGAATTATTTTTTCTCATTCAATTTTAAATATATTTTTGATTATAATTATTAAATTGACAGATAATCATATTGAGAAAATTAGGTTAAAAGAAAATTACAGTATTGATATCTTTAATTATAATTACATATGGTTAATATATTAATAAGATATATTAAATCAATATTTTCTATAAAAAATTGTTAATTGATTAGAATATATTTGAATTGCTTATGCTGTATTTGAATACATTAAAATGTTTTTTAACTTATGAATCAATGCAATCACTTATCATATAATTAAAGTAGCATCTAATATTTTAAATATTGTTTAATATAATATCAGTTAAAAAGTTTATAATTTATCAAAAACAATAAAGAAAACACATGCAGAAAAAAAAATGGAATATTCAATCGAATATTTTAATGGTAATGTATGATTAAATTAAAGAATAACATTACTGTGCTTTTTAAATAAATGTTTGTACCAATCGGTATAAGAATTGGATTCTATATAAGTAAAATTTTGTTGTTGGAGTGGGCTGTAATACAATCCTTCCCCCCCCCCTTTGAACTTGAGTGAACAATGTGCTTTTATTACATCCTTGATTTCAGAAAATTTGGACTCTCGTTTTTAAATCTTGTACTATAATTTAAGTGCTCTTCATAAAAAAGATTTTAATCTTCCTCAATGTAAATTTATCATAAAAATTAAGAGCCTAAACTCTTGGATATATGTACAAAATAAACAGCATTCTGAAATAAATTTTACTTAAATTAAAAAGTATTTAATTTGATATTAATTGTTAATTTTTAAAAAATAATTAAAGTAAAAATACTTGTCTAAAATTTTTAAATCGTATAATCTAAAAATTAAAATAAATCTAAAAATTTTAAAAAGGAGTAGAAGTAATTTAAAATTATAGATAATCAGTCTAAATTGAAGGAATGGCATAAATATTGAAAAATTGTTATTGAGATCTACAGTTTTTTTTTTTTTTTTTTTTTTTTTTTTTGTAAACTCATGATTATTTTTTCTTCCTATGCTTTAAACAATATTTACTTTATTCAAAACAAAGCTTTATATTATTTAATGTGGTTTTTAGTAAAAATTTGATTAGAACAAATTGAATATAGTGTGAAAAATTCCCTTTTGTTACAAAAACTTATAATATTTTACACACACATATATGTATTAAAAAAAGGTGTGAAAATGTTGAAAACAAATAATTAGAGGGGAATTTAATATCATTCTTATTTTTTCTGGACTTGCATCCATTGCACACAAATAAGTTTTAAAAGGGAGAAAAAACCACAAACATTTAATTTTAAAGCCATCAGAGTTCCATACTGATGTTACACCATTTTAATTATATTACAGCACAACAACTTTATAATGAGTTCAAATCAGCTTTAATTATGATTTAAATTAAATTACCGTAATTAAAATTTTGAAATGAGAAATAGCCTGCATTTTAAGTTAATCAAAGTCTAACATCCTAGTAAGTTCATTATATTCCATTTCAACATCCAAATTCAGTCTGCAACCAAATTAAGTATTTTATGTATATAAATTATTACAAAAGAAAAAAATTTAGTTTTGGGTGCCTTTTAATACACAAATTATGAAATAATAATCAAGCATTTTTTTATATAATAATTAAATATAAGTAATCAAGCATTTCTTTTCCTTGAACAAATAACATTAATATATAAAATGTTAGCTTAGCTATTATTACTGCTGCAATTTGTAAATTGTTTTCTTATTTCTTACAGGGTTATGATCACAGTTACTTATTTGTTGCTACTTTCTTAGAAGATCATTTTAATTTCCATGCTAAATATTTGTCCTTGTAAAAGAGTTAATAAATAAATGCTGCTGATTATATTTGTTCAATCAATTGAATTCAATCAAAATGTATTGTTATACATTATCAAAGATAAATGAATTTTTTTAATATTGACTACATTTCATTTTATACCCAAACATGTTTTCTTTATTAAAAAATTATAGTAAAATTAAATTTTATTATAATTTTCACTGTGACAATCACTAAAAAAAAAAATTATTTTATTTTTGAAATGGTCAGAACATATATTAGAGAATGATTTTAATCAGTTCTAATTTTTAAATATTACCTTGGTTATTTTAATTATAACCCAAATTATATATGTTCTTTATTATTTATCCAAGTGTTATTAATTAAATAATTTTAATTATATGAAATAACTTCTAATATTTTCGGTGGGTATTTATATGTAATTAGAAATTTTAATGAATTATAATTTAAAAAATAACATAATTTATTATTATTTTTAAATAATCCTATTCAACTAAACACTCATTTACAATAATTATGTAACTATATCAAAATTTAAGATTAGAATTTTTAAATATAAATTTAAATTATGATATAATTTGACTTTAGTTAGATTCCAGTGTTCATAAAATGTCAGTCTTAGAAAAATTTCTTGCTTTAGAATCAAAACAAACATTTAATTATATTAAAATTTTAAATGAATATTATGTTTCAATTTTAATTTTAATGTATAGAAATGCAATCTATTTTTGTGCCACTGAATCAGAAAATTTACTGTTGTGAAATATGTAAAAACTTCATTGATATGTTACAAATTTGGTAATTTTATAATAAAATATATTTCATATTCTTTGGAAAAATCAAACATTGCCTATCTAAAGAATAGATTATAATTTACTGTTTGTGTAAACTATAATCTATATATAATCATTTTACAATTGAAAACATTTTATAAATTTGTTGATGAATACTTTAATAAAATTTATTATAGCTGTTTATCAATTTATTTAATTAATAATTAATGTGGCGCTATATTTGCTTGTGATCCAACATTTTTTTAATTTTAAAAAAGGAATTATCACTGATCAAATACTGTAAATTAATTAGCAAAAGTATGTAAAAGGGTTTTGTGTGGGCTTTAAGAAAATTATGAGAAGCTTGAATATGTTTTTTGGGTGAGGAAAAAATGATAGACACCAGCTTAACCAATCACAATTCCAATTCAAGATTAAATTTCTAAGAAAAATCCAAAGATAATTTTTTATTCCACATGATATAGCTGTAACAAAGAACATTGGTTTCACATTTCAAAGTATGTTTCAATTCTAATAAATACAAAGCTATACTTTTCATTTACTTTAAAATGTTATAAAATTAGTTTCTTAAATTTTTAATAGTTTTTAAAGTAAATAAAGATTTTTAAATATGAATATGAATTTTGACTAGATTTTTCATTACTGAATAAACTTTTTTTTTCTAAATATAAATAATACTAAAACTGTTATTGTTTCAATTTTATTCTCTAAATTATATTAAAATAGTTTGGTAATTCATTATTTATATTGTTAATAATTTTTTTTAAATCTTAGTTTGAATGATCAATTTTTTTTAATCTGATCATCATATGATTATATAGTTCATCAGTAGGAACTTTCATAGAAGTTTGTCATTTTGACACATATTAAGATTTTATTAGATTTATTCTTTATTACTCAGATATTTCTCAGTGAATTTATGTAACAATTTAACTGCAGAAATTATTTTTAACAACGTTGTTAAAATCTGCATTGTAGGTTACTATTCTCATTATACACTAACAATTGTCTTTTAAAATACTTTACAATTTTGTTATTAGATACAAAAAGGGAATTCGTGTTTAGAAACCAAAAATATTTAATGAGAAATTGACATTTTTCAATTGTTTTATATTTTTATCATGCCTACTTCAATTTTCGCATAAATTTTTTGTCTAAAATTAATTCTTTTTGAAGTATAAAAAAGTTTTTTTTTTTTGGTAATGCTCACTTTAGTTTTAGTATTTGTCTCACATATTTAATTGTAACAAAGTTTGTTTCTTGTTTTCCAAAGTTATCTTAAGTTGCCAACTATTTTTTTGATAGTAAAATCTTTGAAATCAAGGAGATTTTACATACCATTTTTACTTAAGTGTTTTATGTCCATCTAAAATTTTTCAAAATGCTCTATTTTTATCTCTTAACGTACAAATACATCCAAATTAGGGTATACAAATTTGAAAATTATATATATATATGTGTGTGTGTGTGTGTGTGTAATCAGTTATATTTAAACCACAAAAAAAATTGTGTTAAATGAATACTATAAATTGTAGAATAAATTTTAAAATGTATGACACATTTATGATATTTTGAAAATTTCCTAAAAAATATAAATAAAAATTCAGCAAATAATTCATGTCATGTAATTTTTTAATATAAAAATTCTACAATGACTAATTATAAAAATAATTTTACTTAAAACTTTATAAACCAATATGGTTTTTACATTGAATAAGATTGCAATAAGGAAAGTTTCCTTAAATGTCAGAATTGAATATTTCATCAATTAGATTTGCTTCTTTTGTAAGATTCCTTACAGGAATTTTTTGCTTCAAACTGTTATATCTCTTCATAAGTACTGATTTGGCAAACTCATATAGGGCAATATCTAATCTGTTCATATCCTTAATTCTTTGTAGATTTTTTTCACTTATTTCAGCTAAAGTCATACTGCTGTGAGTTTCATTTAATTGTTGAAATGGTTGGAGAAATTTTAGGTGAAAAGTATTTTCAAATAAAAATTGAGTAATTTTTTGAAATTCACAAAGTCCAAAAAATGCCATTTTCTGAAGATTTTGTTTGGCACTTGCAAGCATCATAACATTTCTTTGTCTTTCATTCATTACTGATGTATTGTAACACCCAACTAATGTTAAATCAGCTAACATTCTAGTTTGGCGGTTTATAGCCAAATTAGATTTACAATCCAAGAATTCTTCAAGGGTTACATCACTCCAATCTTTTCCTTCAAAACAAGGAGGAAGTTCTTCTTTAGTTGGAGAGCGCCCACCACATAACAGACGGGCTGTTCTCCATGTTGCTCCTCTTTGGACGTGCCGGTATTCACTGAGAAACCGTGAAACTGGATCCCGCAGAAGAGTTATATAGAAATATCTGTAAAAGTATCTTCGAATCAATGACTTATTTAATAATCTAATATTTTTTTATTTTTTGCTGTATGCAGACTAAGTTATTTTAATAATAGAATTTTATATATTAATAATAGAAGTTTTATTATTTAATTTTAAATTGCTTAACTTTTGTTTCTTATAAATTTGTATAAAAAAATGACATTTATGTTGAAAAAAAAAAATTTAAATTATTAATGAAAATACAGTAGCTTGAAAAATTTTCTAAACATTTTAGTTTTTCTTAGTATTATAAATGAGCAAAATTTTTTAATGATACAAATAAATATTGTGCAGCTTTAATCAACTTTCATAGCACAACTAATCATACATGTAAAAATTGTTAATTTTGGAAAACAGAATTTTTTAATTAACCTCAGTTTTTCCTAAACTTTTATTGAAATAAATTTTCTCAATATAATGGAATACAGAAATACTTAGTAACATATTCTTTTGCTTTGAGGATTGCAACATATCTAGGTCAGGGGTGGGCCTTAAGTGGGCACCAATCCACTGGTGTAGTAATAAGACATTTTGGGTGATTACCAATTTTATGATCTGCTCAGCTCAAAATATATTTATTAATCCAGATTGCATCATTGAATGTGATAGAGAGAAAATTTAAAGTATGTGACCCAGAAAAGTTTGCTTATCCTTAATCTAGGACAGGGAAGTAATAAAGCTCTCTAAGGTATAAATACCTTTGTCTATCTTAACTCAAAATCCTGAAGAAGTTCTGTCTTTTAAGAATTCTGTTAAATTGTCCAAAATGTTAACTTTAATTTTTTTATCATATTCAGAGTGTGCTTGGGAGTATTATCTTGCTGAAACATCCATGGCCAAGCAATTTTTTTACAAGGATAAGGCAAGAAGTGATCATGCAAAATGTTTCTATAAATAATTAGGGTAAAATGCTTGGGGCATTTTTACAAAAAAATTCCAGTGGTGAAATTACAAGATTTCCAAATGCAAAATGCCTAAAAAGCAAAGCTACAGAATATCACCAACAGGTTTCAGTATAATCAATTTTTAAAATCCTGATTGCTCTCAATCTCCAACTTTGATTATTTCAATTTCGTGCTATTTTTTAATATTATAATTTTGAGTCTTTTATGTATATATTAAATTTACTTCTTAAAGAACACTACAAAAATATAGACTACAAACATAATTGCACACATGTTACAAAACAAATATAAAACAAGTCTAAAAATTAATATCATTATTTGTAATTGACCAATAAAATATACATCATTTTTTTAACTAATCAAAAGGATACAAACATTTTAAAAAGTGACCATATAAGAAAGCTAAGTAGGTATCAACAACTATGCTGTAAATATAAATCAATAACGTAAGTAACACACTTTTTTATGAAAACTCTGGTTTCTAACTAACCACACAGTGGCAATCACCTTAAAATAACATATTCTAATTATTCGAGTTATACAATTCCATAAGAAATTTATATGCATCACAAATATTTCTATATTATTCTTAATAAACTACATAGTACATAAAATAGCAAATTAAAAAGAATAACTCAAAGTACTCACCTAATCAATTTCCCTCCCAATCCAAAGTTAATAAAATAACTTTAAAATACATAAATTATAAATTAAACTTTACAAAATTATAACATTCAAATGTTTAAATTGTAAAATAAAACAGAAGCTTCAATGGTTACTGAAACTACAAATGATGTGCGAACAAATCTATTCTGTTCAAATAATGTACAGGCTTGGCGGACTCGGCAATTGTATCAACTCTTAGGGTTGAGCTCATTTTGCAAACTTTCTCTCATAAATGTCGCTAAAACTACTGTGTTACTCATACTAGATTTTTGATTTATCGACTGTATGAAGTAAATGATGCCATCACGAAGGAAAGTTGGCTAGATATTTACTTATGTGTTTTTATGTTGTACTGTTTATTCCACGGTTCCTCTTGGGTGACAAGTAAAACATTGGCCATCACTTTCAAACAAATTGAATTTGGATTCATCATTCTAAAGCGTTCCCAATTTTTGGTTGTATCTGCTGCTTAGCGAATTTCAATTCAGTTTTGCTATAATTTGTTAAGATGAGAAGTTTTTACAAGAAGCCATGTGCAGAATCACAGTGACAACACATATTGTGATTTCCCTACTCACTACAAATTCCTGTTCAGAGGTCAGGTCTTCTACATATGAATAATTTTTCTTGGAACTTATGACCTTAGAAGATTGAACACAAATTTACTATCTTTCCTATTCTTTGTATTGGATTCAATACGTATGTATCCCAACAGCTAATTTTAAATTCCTAAACTTATGAATGATAGCAAATATGAAATTTTTAACTTAAGAACTGATAATTTAGAGGCCAAAGTCATATTTCCCAGTCATTAGTATCAAAATCATATATATTTCTGTCAACTATTGATGAATTGAATTTTATCAGATCATCTCCTAATTTCTGTTTTCAATATTTTTTAAAATTGATAATAAAGAATATCTATAATTAGGTATATATATTGAAAACACATAAAAGTTAATGGTACTTTTCAACTTTTCTAACAATTAAAAACTAGGCAAAGGTGAATAGAGCATGTGTACTTAACAGATATAATTTAAGAAAATTTTGACAATCAGCAAATTTGTAAAATTAAATTTTAGTGTACAAATGTTTTGTTTGGAACAACGTTGATATACCCCCCTAAAATTACGCGCCAAATCTGACACTCTCTACAGACTTTTTAGGGTTGTTGTTTCTTATTTTGGTGTTACCAATTTAGGTTTTTTCAGCTTTTAGGTTTTTGCTGTTGCCAAATTTAGTATTTTCTTGTAT
This sequence comes from Latrodectus geometricus, assembly GCA_026290005.1. Classification (NCBI taxonomy): domain Eukaryota; kingdom Metazoa; phylum Arthropoda; class Arachnida; order Araneae; family Theridiidae; genus Latrodectus; species Latrodectus geometricus. The sequence goes on along the minus strand of JAPDSC010104628.1, from coordinate 7,407 downwards.
TTTGTACCATTTTCTAAGTGTTTATTTTAAAGTTTTTTTTATGTATTAATTATTTGTATTTAGCGAGAATCCATCTTGACGAGTAAAAAAAGGCGCCAAAAACAGGTATTATGGTTGGTGTTGGAAAAAAAGTTACCAAATTTCCGATTTGGGGGGTATACCAAAGTAGTTCCTTTTATTTATATATATATATATATA
>JAPDSC010104624.1:51931-66744 GCA_026290005.1 Latrodectus geometricus | reverse complement strand
TTATAAAATATCACCCAGAAATTAAAATCAATGTTAAAAATATTCAGAAAATTTCCAAGTACCCTTCCAAAGAAATGCATGTAAGAAGCAGAAACACATTTATCTTTTCGCTAAAAAAATACTGGATTTAAGAAAATGATCTTATATTTACTCATCAGATACTATATTTTAATTCTTCATTAACAATTAGATTCGCTTAATTTTCTTAAAATATTTTATTAGACATTGGTAAAATATCAATAATGTAAAATTAGAAAATAAAATCATTAGTAACGAAATTAATACATTAAGAAAACTAATTGTGGTTTTTCATTCCGAAACATCATACAAATGTCACTGACGAGTTAATTTTCCAGCTACATGCAACGCATAAATCTTTATATAATATACTTACTATAATGAATACTTAATATAAGGAAATACTTACAAAAACATAAAATTCTTAACAAAGAGAAGATAAGACTAGAAAAAGAGGAATAAAGACCTTAAATGTTAGAATATGAGTTATTAAAATAGTTAATGGTGTTTTAGTTTAATGTTTATTTCATTTAAGAATATTGAATGTCTTCGAAAATAAGTTTAACAAAATAAAGACATTTACCTTTTAAAAAATAAAACAAAACATATTTCAAAATTTGCTGAAAACAGAAAAGGCTTTGGAAATAATTTACTATACTATTCGTTTGACTAATGAAAAATTTCTTAGAAGTACTAGAAGAGAATAAATTTATTAAAATGCTTTATTTATATTTTGACGAGATTTTCCATTATTGAGATCTTTAATATAACTTCAAAAAATGAATATTATAATTTCAACGCAATGATTGTTTCTATTCAAATATAAATTATTAGTAGGATTTCTATTGTATTTATATTTTATATTTGAAAAAAGCTTGTAAAACGTTTAAAGTTTTATAATGAAATGTTTGATAAAGAAATTATATTTCTTATATATTTATTTTGTATTTAATCTATATGTATTCAATAGGAATTTTAAACATAATTTATTTTCTAAACACGCTAAAAAATTTTCAAAAATAAAAAATGTTTAGTAAATATATTTATTCTGAAAATGGCAAACCATAGAAAAATGTGCTGCAGCTGATATGCTTATTTTGGTAATTAAGTTTGATTTAAAATAAAAACTATATACTTTATCTATTGAAATCCGAAAATTAAAATATATGGTGTTTAATATAATGATTTTAAATCCTTATTATTAAAGTAATATTTAAAGAAATCAATTTATTCCTGAAATGGTATGCTTATAACATTTGGAGAAACTGGAATCAAAATCCTGAATGCATTATTAAAATAATAATGATAATGATTTTCCAAATATTTCGTTATATTATTCATAGGAAGAGAATAATTTACAATATTTCTCCTTTATATAAATCACATATTAAAATATAGAAATTATAAATTTTATTCGAACTAGCAAAACTACGAATAAATTATTTATATTATAAATAATTCATTATTAATAAAATAACTTGCACTAAAATGAATCTAGTATATCGAAAGTAAGAATTCATAATAAATTAAATTAACCAGTTATTAATTGGTTTTGTTTCTTTGGGAAACGAAATACATAAGTTCAATTCCAAGTATTGTAGAATAGTTGGAAATGGTTAGTTCTGATTTTGTATTACAAATTTGTCCGATCTCAGTTTGATTCTTTTCGAATACTTTTATAAGTTAAGAAAAGTTTCTGTGGAAAGCAATAATATACTTGTAGAGGATTAAAAGCTTGCATTAATACTCTAAGGTGAGATTTTTCTTTATGAGATATAAGAATTGGTGATTTGTTAAAGATTGTGTCACTTGAAATCTATAATGATCATTTCATTGGTATATTTGATTGCAAATATAATACATTGAATCATTATTGGTTTGAATCCATCATAATAGTACTTCAATCCCCTTGCACTTAAAGATATGAAGTAATTTTCCTTCACTAAAATATTTGTTTAAGAGTAACGTCTACTATTGTTTTGATCTATGATAAATTTAAGATAATTCTTAATATAAAATGTTCTTAGATCACTTTCACTAATTATCCATATAACTGTGAAGTATCAGTGATATAAATATCAGATGAAAACATAGCTTATCAATGAATTATCTAATACATTTAATTATTTGGAATTTAAAGAGTGCACAAAAAAATGAAACACTATGAAGAAATTATTGTTTTTTCTAAATACATGAATACTTTTACGTGTATGGATTAAAAATTTCGAGAATATAGTCAAATGAAAAACGTAATGGCACACTAATTATAGGTATAATTGGTATTATGTGAAACTATCCATCTTAGTTTTTATTTCGTTACATCTATGTATGAAGTGGTATAAACTTCTGATGCCATTCTAGTGTAAATTCTATCGGAAATTCATAAATTGTTACTCTAGGTTTAGAATATTGTATTATTTATAATTTTGATTGTGATGAAAAATCTAAAGAACTTGGCCGGACAAGAAAGAAAATTAAACACATGGTGGTTATATAAATATAAGCTTTTGGCACATGTTGTTTTTCAGTAGGCACAGACAGGTTAGTCATGAAGATTAATGGCAGTGGATGCAGTATTGAAGGAAGTAGGTGATAGCCTAGTGTGTGATTCGTTCATTCAGTTCACACATTCAACTTATGCAACCATGCTCAAAATCGTCCTTTAAAAGAAGTCTTTGATAATATCATGATGACATAGTTTATTGTAACTTCTAGAAAAAGAGGGAAGATAAGTCTTTTGTGAATATACCAATTTGTAACCTTGCGAGTTATATAGTGGAAATATAAGTTATAATAGAAATTAACATTTAAGGACTTTAAAAATTACATTATTTATATTTTGCTACAGAAAAATACATTTCAAATTATTTTTAAGTGTGTTTAATTTATTCTCAGAAGTGTTTAAAATACATTAGTTACCAAAAATTAAGAAACAATCACAAAAATAGCAATAACTCTCCCAAAACTTAGCCAATCTGAATAAAATTTATATGTGTTTGTAAATAAAAAGAAGCTCTAAAATATGACATTATGCAAAGTAGTAGCATTGCTGTCGGAATACATCATTTGTGAGGAACAAAAAAGTGGATGTCTCAGAGAAAGGCAGCAATTGTCCCTGCTTGTATGTGATTAGAAATCTGATACAGCAAAATTGTAGCAATGCTCTATAGGCATCATTTGACAATTTGAATGGCGAACTATTAGTAGAGTCAAGGCAAAGTCACATAGAAGTGGCTAGATTGATGAATATGAATCCGACTGTGATTCTTAGACATAGCAACAATTTCTAACCATGGATTCGGGATCCAGCACGTTCAAACGAAGGACGGTCACGTGCTACAACGAGTCTTGATGATCAATATTTGTCATTATGCGCATGAATGAATATAGCAGCAACTCCCTCACTGAAAGCTGCTGAAGGTTGGTATCCAGATCATCTTTACGTCGAAGGCATCAAGAAAGGGATCTTTATGGAAGGTGACCAGATATTTGTGTCACGCTCACATCACGCCATATGCGGGAAAATTTGCAATGGTCTTATCTACACGCCCACTGGATGCGTGATTAATGGAGTGCTGTGATTATGATGCGTGATTAATGGATGCGTGATTAATGGATTAATGGAGTTGTCTTTACGAATGAGTCTAAGTCGACTTCAAAAGTAGTCATTTTAATTTGAAAATGATGTGGAAATAAATCTCATTTTTCAAATATTCGTGGAAGGGATGCATACAGATCAGCAAATGTCTATGTTTGGAGTGGTATCTCTTTTGCTGGACGCTCAGAACTTCATGTCTTTTCCCATGCAAATGCTCACACCTACAGGGATGGCATCCAGGATGCTTATAGGCGCAATTATGCCGTTGAAATAGGCGATGCTTTCGAGCTGCAGAATGATAATGCGAGACAACAGAGAACTTGCTTCATGGATGCTTATGTTGAGCAAGATGAAACTGAATGCATACTGGATCCAGAATGATCACCGGAATTTAATCCAATCAAGCGTGTTTGATATGATATAAGATGACCTCTCTAGCTGGTGTCAACTCCGTTCCTTGGACCTTAGCCAATCTTTTAACTATTTTAGAAGAGTAATGTCTCCCACCTCCTACTCAATAAATAGACTGATTAGTTGAGGGAATCACACATTGCTGTATGTACTGCATAGCTTCTCGGCGGGATAATACACCATAATAAAAGAGCTTTTGCTATACAAAACTTACATCTTCCATTTGTTCATTGTATAATTTTTATAATGCCATAATTATTTGGTGATTTCTTTTTATGCCATTTTGTACCTTGCTATGTGTTGAATAACGTGTATACCTCACCAGATTCCATGCATAACGTTTTGCGGTACCATCCTTTTTGTGATGATTATTTAATTTATGGTAATAAATGTAATGAAATTTTGTTTCTTAAGACATCTTTATAATATTTAAAAAGTTAGGAACTGAGTTTCATACGAAATTACAATTCCTTTACACTTTTAGAAAGCATAAACATTTCTGTTCGTTCAAATGTTTAAAACGTACAACGTGATAAAATTGTTCAGTTAATTTTTGTAGTTATATGTTATTTACTCGTATTCATGAAATTGATTGTAAACATTTCTGGATAAGTATAAGTTGCAACTTGATAAAATATTTTTTCATATTTGTGTTAACAAAGAACTGAAAATATGCGTGATTTTTCAAAACTATTCAAGAATATTTATCATTATTTCGTTTAACTACAATCAATATATCATTATCAGTTAATCAGTATCTAATTCCATTATTTAATTATTGATACAATTCCTATAAAATTCATGACTTATCAAGATATATCATTACCTATAGAGTTATGTTATTCATTTAATTCCACTGTAATTAAATATTAATTTTCCCCGTCTGCTTAGAATGCTTGGTTAATTGAATGCAAATTTGGTCGTTTTACAGTTACTGCTAAAAATTGATTAATCATAAATTTAATTACAGATATTAATTAAAAATACCGCATATTATAAGAAATTTCCTTGATTTTATAATGAAAGGCAAGACAAAACAGAAATTACAAATACCTGTAATAACCATGATGTAAAAGCTAGAAAAGTAGTAAAAATTTTGGCATCCAAACTAAATCTATAATGAAGAATATTAACAATAATGTGTTAAACGTATTAATTTTGAAATGTAAACTTTTGTCAGCAATCTGAAGAAAAAAGGAGGACAGAAGAGGAAAAAAGAAAACATAAAAAGGAGAATAGAAAATAATATGAATACTCTGTGGTTTAAAAATATGATTTCTCCAGATGAATTGATATTTAATATCTCCTTCTTCGGAAAAAAAATGAAAAATGGAAGGAAATAATTTAATACTAAACAATCCCTTTGGAGTAAAATAAATATTTCAAAATTAAAAAAAATAATTGTTATTGAATATAACAGCCGATATTATAAATTTGACGATTCTAAAATTAAATGAACACAGTTATAACTTTTTTACTGAAAGAATTAGCATTATTGTAATTAGTGGAATATGAACTCATTTGTCAATAGACTCCAACTGTGCACTTTGTGACAAAAAATATTGTATTATGTGTTAATTGAGTAAAATTAAACAGAATTGATGAAGATTATATCGATAATTTACAATCACCAAATTTAGATACATTGGTGTGAATATGACGGTATATTAGTTGAATATTTTTCGAAATTTTCATATTATGCAACATTTGTATAATCAGTTTCAGAATTTTATTCATTCAGATACCAATATTTTTGATGAAATCCCATCAACCATTGAACATTACAGCACACAAATGTATATACAAAACAATAGAATGAAAATTACCTTTTGATAAAATTAGTATAATTAGGCTTACATAACTTTAATTCACATATAGCATACAATCTATTAAAATTAAATGTTATAACAAATAGAGAATACTATTTTTTTGTATAGAAGAAACATATGTGAATTAATACATTCTGTATAATTTCTAAAAATGAATACATTCTGTAATATTTTAAGGCACGAAAAATTAACAAAAATAGCAACAGGCAAATAATATTTAATTTTTATTGAAGATATTTAAAGGAAAAACACTTACTTTGAACATTTTGTACAAATAAACAATAAACAGCTTGGATAAATGAGATTTATTCAGAGGCAAGTTTCTCTTATCAAAAATATTTCTATAATAATTTAGGAAGCATGGAATTAATGGCGGACAAGAGAATGTTCGCTCTACCTCTATCAAAATGAACTTTCAACAGTTGATTTGTTTCTGAGTTTAAGAAAATCTAGCAACTCTTCTTCCTAAGAAAATAAGAATGTTATACAATGTTAGTATCTGAGAAATATCGCATATAAATTGTTTTGCAAATTACATTATTCTTGATGTCGTACATGTCAACCTGATTTTTGATCGAAAAATTCAATCAATGTATTGCTGTTTCCTCTCCCAAATTTGATAATGTTCCAAGCAAATGCGATATTTTTGCATTACTTCCTTCCAATTCTTCTTATTTACTATTCTTCTAAATTAGAATGAAACTATTATCTCATTCAATATTGTAAAAAAAAATCATTTTTGAAGAATACATTGCCGTGCTTAATTTAGTTCCCATTTGAGATGGACCATTGCTCATTTTCTGAAAGCAATAAGAAGAACTCGTGTTAACGAAATGCAAATCGCAGATTTTCAAATCTCATCTCATATAGTACAATCAGTTTCAAGCACATAATATAAATCTATGGTACCCGTAGTTCTTTGATGCTTGTTGAAAAGTAGCTTTTATAAAGTGGTTTCTTCCTATTTTGTGTTGTACCAGGCAAATAAGATAAGCACTTGAAGGCTTTAAGCCCGTTAAAGCATGGCTTGTCTCTTGTTTTTTCTGTAAATATTTCATTCGTCAAAAAGTGGATTCTACATTATAGAAAAAACTATCTGAGAAACTTGTATAATCATACGATGTACAAATTAGAGTTTAAATAATCTCAATGCATTCGTCAGCTCGACATTTTAAGTTGAGTCCTGTTGCTGAAATACATTTGAGTAAAAATTTGCTGTTACAAACGTGCTAATTTTTATTAACGTACTTTTACAGAATGAATTATTTAAGTTGCTTTTTATTCTTTATCTAAACTTTGTAATTGTCTTCGTTAGAGACAAAATTTGAATATGTAAACATTGTAATTTTTCTTTTGTCTATTTTGATTGATCTGAGACGTATAACATACATATATATATATACCACATACGTTCATTTAAATTGAAGATATGTAACAATAATAGAATTTATAAATTATATAATAAATTTTTTGTGTGATGCTTTTTGCTAACTGCGAGAGAGTCATGTGCAAATCAAGGATTTTATCATTTGAACTTATTTATGAAAAACATCTTTGCTCAGAACATTGTGTGTCACAAAAACTAATTTGTTTTAGCTGTCACCTTTGCGAAATATAAGTGTTTAGAATTTATTAGGAATAATTTATTAAGAAATAAGTGTTAATGTTCTTCCCATGAAATATTTTAAGAACAGGTAAAATTTCTATGCAGAATTTTATAAATATAATATTTTCTTTATATAATATTTGATATCTTATATAATATTTGACAAATTTTGTAACCATACAAATATTTATAACTTGAATCAAAATATTTTTAAAGTTATTTAAATTATGAAGAGAATATTTGGAAGCATTCAATTTATTATTCCTTAAATTTTATTAAAATAAAAGAAAATAACCTGTCAATCATGTTTACCACAAATGAATATTAAAAGTTTATTATAAATTGTGATTTTAAATTTATTTAAGGTTAGATATTATAAATGCATCTCCAATTTAATAATTAATTAACATAAATTATTTATAATGAAAGGAACCTTTTAAAATTAATTCTTATGAAATTATATCTTGTATATAAAATTATTTTATAATATTTCCTTTTTTTAAATCCTGAGTAACTTATGACAAAGAATTATAATTCTTTTGCTTCAGAGTAAAGGTATTTGTGTTTTTTATAAATTATAGATAAAGGTTTTGAAAAAAAGTAATTTATTTTAAAATAAAGGAGACCTATACAATGTGAATCTTTTATAAATGCAACATTTTTTACAATAGAATCTGGTTTGCTGTGTGTATTCCGCTTATATTTCTCTCTACTGAAAACTAAAAGCTTTTCAGCTGTACTCGTGGACAGAATATACGATAGAAAAATCCTTAAATATTTTATAAATCAAAATAACAGTTGATAAATAGTACGAGTCCTAACATTTTTCATCAAGTTAAACCCACATTTTTCCATTTCAAATGAATTTTATATTTCACATGAAATATGACACTGAGGAAATGTATTATTGAATTATAAGAAATTGTAAATTCTTTTAAAATAAAATTAAATGTAGAAAGTCACAAGATATATATATATATATATATATATATATATATATATATATATGTGTGTGTGTGTGTGTGTGTATTAAGCAATTATTCTACATTTTTAAAATTGCTAGAGACTAATCAAAAGTTATGAGTGAGAGCTTACATGTATATTATATGATTATTTTGCTTTATTAGTAGTGAAAGTAAAAATAGGAAACCAATATTTTTGTTGTGAAGAAATTATTGAAAGTATATGTATGAGTTTCATGTTAAATTTTGATAAATATTTTGCAATTTATAATTTTTTTAGGAAACTGTAGTTTGTTAATTCTATTTTTATGAGGCTCATATCAGGATAATTAATTTTAAGAAAAATGTAAATTTAAAATATAGAAATATGTAATACAAATATATTCATATAAAGTAAAATTAAAAAATTTCAAAAGTCTATTCTTTGTAGATTTACGTTCTTGGAACTGGATAAATCTACTGTGTATAATATAAAGAGACCATTGAAAAAGATAAACCATCTGTATATATGCGTTTTAAAAGAATTAGATTGAAACATAAAGCGTAGAAAGTTGTTTTGAAAACCAACATTTGTATAAAACTAAGAAAAATTCAGAAAACATGTAAAATCGCAAATATTAGAATGTATGTAGTATGCAAAAATTAATTCGTAGAAAAAAGTTTTTAGAAAATTTATTACGTAAAACTAACAAAAATATTTCTGAATTTCTAATAAAATGCTAAAAATGGTAAGAAAATATAAAACTGTATTTACTTAGATTTTATAGTAACTTTAATAATATATTTAATTAAATAAATGTTTTTATATATATACTTTAGAATAAAAATCCTCATGTACTATCTTTAAATTTTCCTAATTTCAAATTACATCAGTGTTTTTTTTAGATTACGATAAAACTTGAAAAATGAAACCTAGACTTACTCAATGTTAGTTATATGTGATAATTTCTTGCTTTCAATAAAATTAAATTTTATCACTTTGTGAATCTAGTATTATGATAATGTTTTGTTACACAAATGTTAATACCTAAAATCTCAGTATTAAATTATGAAAAATTCTTAGTTATTCATCATATACTTGATTATATGTGCATTATAAACAGTAGTTATATGTGCATCATATCAGAAATCTTATTTTAAATGTGAATTATAATATTTTTGAAAAGGATTAAAGGACGTAGCTAACCAAGATATTAAAAATAATTACTATATTAGAACAAATTTTCGATAGTTCATACAATTTTAAATTAAAAAAAAAACTTTTTATTTATTTATTTATTTTTATAAGATTGAACTAACAAAAGTGTTAGAAATTTATTTCCAAATTTTTTATTTTCTTATTCACATACTTAAAATTATGTGCTTCTGAAAGATTCCTTTCAAATCAAATTTAAATATTAAAATAAATAGTATTTATATAATAGTGTTTATGGCTATTTTCAAGTTTATTTTTAATGATATTAAAGTTAGTAGTATCCATGACATTCAGTTTTTATCTTCGTGGTAAAATTATAAGCGTATGAAAAATATACACCAATAGGATCACAAAAAATTGCTAATTTAAATAACAATTATTAAACACCTAAAATTTTGGATTAAATTATTCAAATCCATGCGAAAACAAAAATTGATAAAAATGTTTGATTTTCATGATATTTAACGTGAGACCAATTTGTTTCAATTTATAAAATTGAAAAAAATTGTATTGTAAGTAAACTTTAATTAATTAGGAACTTTATTTTCTGTGTTACAGAAATTATATACAACAATTGTTTGCTAAACATGTAAGTATTTGTCACATAATTGTATTCGAAATTATGTTGTTAATGGTTAAATTGTTCATTATGCATTTTTAATTATCAATGAAATACGGTATATATTGAATAAGTAAGATATGCGGTATACTATACATTATTAAAAATCAAGAATATCGAACACGTGGTTCAGATTATCGATGGGCAACTTCACTTGCACATGTTCACAGTAGTAAAAAGGAAGTTGTGTTGTGCTGTATATACACGACTCATTCATTTGATTGGGGTGAATACCATGTAAATAACCTATCCTAAAAATTCATAAGATTAGAAATATTAGTGCATAAAACACTTAATAATATTCTAAATGTTACATAATTTCTAAATGTTTGATGTCTCTAGAATATATTAGTTTTGGGAAAAAGTTATCCATATTTTTTTTGGTAGACGTCTGTAGTGATCGCTATCTCGTGAGGTATCTATCAAACAATTTCCGATTTATGCTCGTTGGAAAGATGACATTTGACACTAAAAGATCCTCTTGCGGTTTTTTTGTTTGATTTATTCAGTTACGAGTACAGGGTTTCAAAAATGGAAGACAACAAACAGAAAATTCGATACATTTTCATTTTTCTCTTGTAACGGCGAAAATGCTAACCAGGTGGCTAAAATTGTGAAAGGTGCTTATCTTCCTATATATGACTGTAACAACCAGTTACGCACAATTTTGGTTTCGTTGATTCCATTTGGGTATTTGGATGCTAAAGATGCACCTCGCATGGATACAACATCGTCGAGAATGTCTATAAAATATAAAAAATTAACAAACTTGGCAGCATGTCAGCAGTCGTAGCTTCGCACAAGACCCTAAAAATCTACATGAAAACTGTTTTAAACCTTTTTACAAAGCGAATCTGAAAAAAGTTACAAAAAGTTCACGTAAAAATAATGGATTTCTTTTTCCCCAAACTAATATAATTTCTATTTTACGTTGCTTCTTGATATAGAGATTAGAGATTTTTTACATGATGAGTTTTTCTAAAATTTCATTAAATGTTATTTACGTTTTAATTAAAAGATTCGGAGCGCATTTTACTTGTAAAATTTCTATAAGGATGTTTTAATAAACCAAATATCATACATTACTTTTTTTGTATATTAAAACACGCATTTCTTAACTTAATTTTAAATTGTATTTTTCGAGTCATCTTAATAAATTCTTATAATAAATAAACAGCTAAATTTTTAAGATTGAAAATAGTGTTATTTTCTATGCCTTTTACTGAAATTGTTATTAAAAGGAATATTTATAAGAGTTGTGATTATTTCAGAGATTGTTCTTGTTTAATTCGGAGATGTTTTAAAGATTATTTAGATGAATATGTTTGCAAATAATGTTTCATATTTTAAAATAGTGCACTCCTGTAAAAAGACATGCACATCTATATTATATTTAAATATACATTTAGATTGAAATTTCATGGTTGTTTCTTTAATAGACCAGAAGGTTTACTGTACTATAATACCCGGATACTAGGGTATCCACCTTTCAACACTCAAAGGAAAGGAAGTGATGGCACCTTATATAGTGAGACACCCAGTGTGTGTGATATGTAGCCCCAAATGTGGGTCTTCGTAATTTAGAAGCAGGGACCAAGCGGAAGACACCAAAGGTAGACTGCCTTCACCAGAGATATTATTTCACATGTATAACATTGCGGCCATGACATATTTCAAATGCCTCAGCCACCAATAGCAAATATGATGGATCTCCGATTGGAAATCCTTTAAAAATGTACTTCTAAATTACTCTTCATACCAAAAAGAACATTCTACATAATACATATTTTGCTTATCTTAAATTGTACTAGTCATGCATGAATTAAAATTAGGAAATTTTTATAAAAATAAGAAACTAACTGGACACTATTTATAGTAAGCTCTTGGATGAATTACAATTATGGACACCAAGATTTAAAGGGACTAAGATGCAGATGTTATTATAAGTTAGTCAGAAATTTTCAGAAAAGATGTAATATTTTATAGAATAAAATTAAATTCTGTTTAATCAGATTATATTATTGTAATTTCACAGAACTTAAATTTTTTTCTTTTGCTTTTCATTTGTTATTTATATAGATAGGTTCTTTCTCACTGTTTTTTCATTTTTTAACTATGCACTAATTTTTTGAATTTAATAGGAGTGTGTAAAAATTAATTTAATTTCAATATTTACGATTCGTCAGCTGACATTCCATTATTCGATACATGCTCTGTTGTTATGAATGTCATGAATAATTCAGATTCCTATTGTGATATTGGGTATTTTTCATATCAAAAAATTAAAAAAAACGATAGCAAAAGATAATCATTTAATTTAGTATTTTTATGTAAATAACTTTATTGTGAAATTCTTTATAAGAAAAAAGAATTATCTCTCCCAGAATAATATAAGCTAAAATTTCTAGAAAGATTTTTTACTAAATTTTATGATGATTTCGATTAACTCCTCACGTGAATCTTTAATTCACATAATGAGTAAATTACTGTAAATTAATATTTATAATATCACAAGGCCTGTAGTATGAAAGACAGTTTAAACGATTTCAATGCTATATGTCATAAATAAAAAATTATCATCATTATTAACATCATATTAATTATTAATGTTTTATAGTTTTATTAATATTTATTTGTATTACATTCAAATGTAACTTTAAAATTTTTTTTATTTGCTATATACAATTTGCTTAAAGTATATATTAATCCAATTTGTAAATTATTTCAATTATTTAGTGCAGAAACTTTTGTAAATATACATCAAATAATATTAACGTGGGAAATAATACTTGTTTTAAAGTAAAAAAAAATAATGTAGAAAGGATAATAAGATTTTCTCTCTCATTTCTGTTAAATTTAAAAGAATAATTAATTCTCCAATTACTTAAAAATCTTGCTGTTTAAGAAGAAGGGACTAATTGTTCGCCCTTTTACTTCGAGATCATTATGCAAGAAGAGCTAGAAATATCTAAATTAAAATGATTTCTTTTTAGTAAAAGTATTTTTATTTTTATTTTTGCAATCAATAAGGAAAATAGATTTTTCCTTAAATTTCTTCAAATTTCTATCTAATTATTTCACATTTATTCAATTAATATGTTGCATAATTTTTAATAATACGCGTTTGCAACATAATTAAACTTTGAAATTGAATTTATTAATACAAAATTAACGAAAAATAATTTAAAAAAGTAAACTGAAAATGTTTCTTCTTTTGTGATTGGTTAATTTTTTCATCATTTGTTTCTCATATTTGCAAGAAAGGTGCTTTCAAAAACTGAGTTTTATATTAATCTTGTATATATATATATCTTGAACTCTATTTATTTATTCATGTGGTAAGAACATGATATTAGTGGATTGTTTAGACACATAGATTTAATCAGGTCCATTGTAAATTATTTTTGACCCTTCTGAATCATGTATGTTAGATTGAGCACTTCTGTCTTTGGCGGACAAGTAATCAGATTTGTTAAAGTTTTTATTTTTCTACATTTTTTCACAGCAATACTTGTACACGTTTCAGTATCTATGAAATGTAATTCTAGAAGTTTGATGTTGTGGTTTCAAGAAAACATTACCATATATTTTAGTGTGAGGGTATCCATTATTTGTAGTCTATCATTCACAATCTAGCATAAATAAATGTGATACATTCTTTTTATTAAGATTTCTCTGTTTTTATCATGCAACGTCTCTTAGTGATATTGTTATACCATTCGGAGACTTGAAAGAACACGTACGCTAAATGTGAATACGCATACATTATCTCAAACTATGAAATGCAGAATGCAGTTTCTTAACCAAAAGTAAAAATTTTACAATCAATTTCACGTGTCTTAGAGATACTTCTAATATTTTCATATTTTATTATCAATAATTAGCATGCATGAAATATATTAAGTTCTTTTATATAATTTCCAAAAGGATTTTTATGCGGTCAGAATTTTATACAAGTTTTATTTACATATATTTCTTATTTTACCCATGATGAGTGTAAATTTTAAAAAATCATAAAATTTCCTTTTGTAGGGTTTCAGTTTAATTAATTAAGAATGCATTTTGCATATAAAAAAGAGAACTATACTTTAATGGCTTGCAAAATTAGTTAATTAATCAATGTCAATCATTGTCTTGTATTCTTACTAGTTTTTATGTCACCAAAATTTTCCAGTCGTAATTACATAACAACTTTTACTCTACATATTATTATTATTTTATTTGAAGCTGAAATAGTAAGAAAAGAAATGTTTATTTTTAAGAATGAATGAATTAATTTATAATTTATATTAGCAATGAAGGTTTTGTCTTACGAAATTTTATTGAATTTATTAGTTAATTAAAAGGGCCAAGAAAAATTTATTTTTCATGTGCAATGTTATCGCTGTATTTAAATATATATCAATCTCTGAAGCTTTAAACACATAGTTTGTTTCAAATTCATAAGACCAATCAAAATATCACTCATTTTGATATAAATCTATTCAAAACCGGTAATTAAAAATCAATTAAAATAAGTTGCTCTTTTATAAATAAATCATTAAATGAACAAAATTATGTTAACTTCCCGATGTT
>JAPDSC010104624.1:28272-41760 GCA_026290005.1 Latrodectus geometricus | reverse complement strand
TATATATATATATATATATATATATATATATATATATAATTTCCAGAGCATTTCATAGTTGAAAACCATGTGAAATATTTTATTTTTACACATTACACCTCCAACAAAATTTAATTTTTCTAACATATTTTTTAATTTTTATTTAAATATAAAATATCTCCACGATAAAAATATCATAAATTATATGAAATCTGATAGTTTGGAAGCATACAATAAACAGAAATCACTTCGATCTAAGAATGATTGATGCTGAGGATCTGCATGAAACACTGTCTGATTATAAAGCTGTTATAGAGCATTTCACATTAGCTGTTGGCGAAATATTTAATGACATTTTTCAACTTAAAATAATATAGATAAGATTAGAGTACAATTTAATAGTATGAACTGAATGGTTAAAGCTTGCTGATCAACTCTTGATGTCTTTCATCAATTATTCTATAGAAGATCTAGTCGGGTACTATTTTCTAGATACTTATATTAAGATGGTTTTAAAACTATATTTTCTGTCATTTTAAAACAATGTTCTTATAGAATGTATGCAATATTTAAAAAACTGTGTGGAACAAGCAAATTATTATTTTAAGTCGGATTCACGTATTTTGTGCTTGAAAATATTTGCTGAAAAAATTACACTTATCTTAGTACAATTATTTTTAATAAATGCTAAATGTATATAAACTAAATCTAAAAATTTAATTCTTCAATATTTTACATGGATTTATATATTTGTAAGCCAATTTTTTTTAAACAGGTTCTGGTCAAATAACAATCTGACTGCTTATGACTCATTCTGCAGAAAAGAATAATCAATTAGGATTTATAATTCAATCAAAACATTTATTTACAGATTGATTGTATCCATCCATTACTTACATACGACATCATAATAAAGTTTAATGTGAAATATTTTGTACGTATCTTATTTTGAAGTTAAATTTAATGAAATTATGAGTTCAATGTTAATGCAATAAATAAATAAAGATTGTTAAATGGTTTGTTACTCCATTATCACATGTGCAATTGTCACAAATGTACAATTAAAATATAAGATTAATTGAAATTTTTATGAATTCGGTTAGTATTTAATTAAAAATTGCTTATGCTCAAATCAAATCAAAATTGTAAGTTAAATCCTTTTGTATAACATAAAAACTTCTTTTAAATACAAACTTATATTTCAGAAATAAATTTAAAAAAGCCGTTTTATATATATTTTAAAAAGGTAAATTATATAAAAGCAAATTACTTTCTTTTTATAATATAGATGAAAAGTAATGAATATAATGTACATTTCTCTAATAATTAATGTACGTTTCTTATCTTTTAAACAAACAGGTAGTTTATTTTTTTCAAAACTTTATTAAAAGATATTATATAAATGAGAAAAAAAATTGCTTAGAATGTCAAAAATGAGCAAAAATATATCTGTTTAAAATGCATAAAATTTTGATAATTATTTTTTAATTTTTTATGTTTTTTTTCCTTTGCCTTAGTTGAAATCTGCCAGCAATTTTGTGATATATTATCAAAAAGTAATTTAATTTTTTATTTTTATTTTAATTGCAATATATGAATAGATTTTATTTTTTAAGTTTGTTTTTACTCTTGCGAAATTAATTAAGAAACTGTGATACTTTTTATTTAGATGTAACCAAAATCAGGAAAATTAGAAAAAAATATCAATTTCTTGGTTTCAATTACAAGCTTCTTTTGTCACTTTGTGTGAAAATATATATGTCATTTTTAGAAATAAACGAATGGTTTGCATTTTTAAGTGCATTTCTAGTTGTATTGACAAATACACTTAGATTTGGCTTTAATTAAAGAAAACTATGATTGTCAGAGCATTGCTTTTTATAAATAATTTTAGTACATCTAAATTAAAAGAATTGATTGCACTCAGAGGTTTTAATTAGGAGGTCAGATGAGATATAGTGTCATCTTAGCTAGATCGTTTCAACCTCTACCATTTTCTGACCAAAGGAAAACTTATACATCTTTTTATTAAAAAACCACAACATTCATTCCAGCAGATGCATTTTTAGGGAAATTGATTTGTGTCAGAAGGAGTTTTGGGATATTTTCCTGGTTTGCTCACTAGAGACACATTAATATAGCCCATTATGATGAAAGTTCTCCAAGAGATAAAACCCATACTGTGTGTTTAAACGTATGTGATTGATAGTCAGTATGAAGTTTAAAGTTAAGTGATAACTACGAGCTAATGATAGAATTGAGTATTTAAGATAAATAGTTGTGAATACATGGTGACTGTTCAATTGTCTTACATTATCTTCTGGTGTTTAGGCTATCCACTATAAGAAATCAATTTGCAAAATATTTAAAATTTAGTTTTTAAATAAAATTCACAAACACTAATGTCAAGATTTAACAGTCAGTGATTTTTCTTTTGAAATGAAGTATTATAATTTAGTTTTCTTAGATTTCTAGCTTTCTGACTGAAATAAAGTATTATAATTTAGTTTTCTTGGATAAGTTGTACTATTTGAATCGTAATTGATAGGGAAAAATTATATTGTTATCCATATAATTGCAAAAATATTATTTATACAATTATATACTTCATAATTATTAATTTTTGTTCAATTTAAAAATTTCTCCTTATAATGAAATTGCTATATTATTATCAGTTTTTAAATAATATGCCAAATAAAATGTTTACTTTTAAGTCCATTTCTTACACATTAAAAATTATTTTTTTTATGACGTTCAAAATAAAAATTTCCAAGAAAGTGAACACTTGTTATTTGATCATTTAGTACATAAGTAAAATTTAATATTTATTTCATTTGTTCTCAAGAAATATCTTCATTTAATATTACAATTGCATGTGATTTTTCAAAAAAATAGAATGTACAGAATAAGATTTTAGAAATTTTAATTATATATTATCTTTGTAAAATTATTGCATCTGTGGTTTTCTATCAATATGACATATCATAAAATGTAAAATTCATAAGAAAACATTTTTTCTTAAATTTCTTTTACTATAACATTGTAACTTAGAAAATAATTTAGTGAAATTTTTTGACATATTGTTCAATAAATTTTAATGTGCTTTAATTAATACTTCATAATCATAGCAGTTTCGTAACTATATAATCAATTTGGAACTATATAATGAGTATAAAAAGTTGTTTGCTATTTATTTCCTGCTTCTAAAATTTACTGAAATCGTGAAAATTATGAATAATTGAAGTTTCATAATCTAAATTATTATTATTTTTTTTTATAAAACTTTAGACACAAAGTAACTAACTTTGATTTTGCTGTTTTAACGAGGCAAAATAACAATTTTTCATCCAGAAATTAAAAGGAAAATTTCGGAAATAAAAACAAATTGAGATTATAAAGCGAAAGAGAAATAAAAAAGATATAGGTTTTAACGTCTTTCAAAGATATTAAAGTTGTTACAGAATAAAATCAACAAAGTTTTTTTCTTCAGTAACTACACATACAATTTTTCCGAAAAAGCAAGAGTGGAAGCATTTTGAATTTAACTTTATAGTTTTAGAGATTACTTTAATCTTCTAGGATGTTAAAAGCGGGAGTTTAATTCCTTGCAGTAAAAATTTATTTTTCACAGGAAAATCTCACAACTACAAAAAACTGTATTAAATAGAGTGCTGTCTTGAAATGTTTTATTAAGTTTTCGTTTTAATAGTAATTTCGAGCAACAGATTCTACTTAAATGTGGAAAAGTTATATTTATTTTACTCTGAGTGTTTTTTGTTTCATGATATATATGTATTATAAATCAAATTAGGGGATCTTTTTTACTATTTTGCGAATAACCAAAGTTATAAATTAAAATTGAATTTCATATTATGAATAATGAATATAACTTTGTTTAAACTATAAATAAACTTAAGAATAGAAATATTTTTAATTAGATGTTATATAATTGCAACATTTTTTTAGTTTATTTTGGTTTGAAAAATTTTGGATTTTTTACATTGTACATGTTATTTTTAAATATTTACTAAGCTTTATTGTGTTTGCTGCTTTAGAAATTCAATAGCTAGTTTTTTTTAAAAAAAATATAAAATTTTATATAAAATAGAAAGTTTCAATATTCAAATGGTTCAGGATATGAATTATTATCTCTTAATTTCATTTGATATTTCAACATAAAAATAATGTTATTTTTCCAACTGATTAAGTGGGTTTTCATTAGAACTTGAAAATAAATTATATTTATATTAAAACAAGCAACTATTTCGATTACTCAAGATTCTTAATGTTTTGACATTTTTTTAGAATTTCTGCACGTTTTCAACTTAATTCATTTATACAATCTAACTCATATATTTACATTATATTTGGACACTTTTCTACTCTCACTCAGTATTAACCATTTTTAACCTTGAATTACATCATTAACTATATAAAAATATGACAATTAAAATGTCTTATTTATTATGATTTTAATCGTTGAAGACAAATATGGGATGAGACTTTATATTTCAAACCATTTTTTTTACTTATTTGCTGTATGTATTTTAATTGAAACATGTTAGATCTTAATAAAGATTTCCAGTCATAAAATTTTTATTTCAAATTTACAATCATGTTTATTCACAAATTAACAGACATATTATGACTTCTAAATTTTGATCCCTCGTCATATACAGCCAGCCTATCGTCACCGCGTAAATTGTCTTTCGAAGGACTTTTTATGGATGGTTGGATTGCAATGGCGAGTCAAAAACTAGGATATCAGAAAAACATCAAAATATTCATTATAACTGACGTGAAAGCAGACTTACATAATTTATCTCTCATTATTCAACAGTAGCTTAGAGCAAACTTGAAATCTGTTGCTCTGAGGAGAATTAGCTATAAATATTTACATAAACACGACATACATTTATTTATTTTTCCTTCCGAAAAAGTATCATTTTTCTTCATTATATAAGTAAACATCCCATTATTTTTAGCATAATGTTCTGGATTAAATGTTAACTATTTTAAAACTTTGTATTCAAAGGTTTTTAATCGTGATGGAAATTTCCAATCATATATCTGTACAATGTAGCGATATTTCTTGTTTTTAATCTTTAAGTAATAGCTAATATTTTCATCTTATATTAATAATAACTTATCATTAACAGGCTGCACGAACATTTCATTCTTCAAAATATTTTTATGCATAATTTTTTTTTAGTTTAAAAAAAGTTTGCTTCGTCTATGATTTTGAATTGATAGAATCAATTATAATTAATGGTTCTCATTTGTAATTATTACACGCTTCATTTAAGTTAATTTATTTTTAAATGAAATAAGTAAAAGGGCTCTAGTGTGTATGAAGAAATATTACAGCTACTAATCATTTAATACAAAGACCAATAATTTTAGGCAGAGATTTTAAGTCATAATGATTGATTATAACAAATTAGAAAAATCAATTACACTCTATTTATTGAAGAAAAATTTGAAATATGTTTTGAGATCTTTGATTTAATTATTTTAAAGAATGATAGGTGCTATTATGTGAAAAATAACACTGATATACAGAGGAAAAGTTGGTAAGTATTAGAGTTTCATATTATATATCATAATTGTTTTTATACTAGTTACCTTGAAAGAGTGAAGAAAAGATTTGTATATTTACAAATATAAAAAAAAAACATTTTTAGAAACCCACAATTTTATTAAAAATGATATTAGTTTGATAATATTGCTTAACATATGAAGCATGCATTTCAATACATGAATTTCATAGTTTATTTCTGGTGATTTATCAATCTCAGAATACCAAATCATAAATTTTATTCATCATAAATTATTTATACAAATACATTTATACATCATAAATTATATATACACGTCATAAATTTTATATAAATACAAATCATAAATTGATAGTCTGTGATTTATCAATCTCAGAACACGAAATCATGAATTTTATGTAAATCTGAAAATCTTTAAAAAAATACAAGATTCATTATTTTATTTATAGTATTAGATTATTTATTTTAAGAAATATCGCTTAATTAAGGAAGAAATTCATTACATATTAAAAATATTGCATCAATAAAACTGAATTTCTTTTGTAAGGCAAAATACTACTTTCTGTAAGTATAGGTCTTAAAATTCTCGTAAGCATATTCACACAAAATATGCAATAATTTGTTTGTTTTTCCTTTCATTCTAATAGATATACTTGGTAAATATTATTTTGAAAAATGTGCTTAGTAAATTCAGAGCTTAAAGTAATATTACTTATACTTAGCATTTTATATATTTATAGAAAATTTCTGAGTCTAATTGTTTTACAAAATGCCAACGAGATTTAATAAAATGATAGAAAAATAAACTTAAAAATTATATTATTGTTATATTTAATGAAACTCACATAAGCCTGAAATAGTTATATATCTTTTAGCCACACAACACTATTGTATTTTATTTTATTCGATCATAATTGTATTTTATTCGATCATTTAAAAAATACAAAACATGAGAAAGAGAATAGAATAACAATATTACAGTTATTTCATGTGTAAATATATTGTAAAAATATTATAAATTGCAGTAGAAATCTCAATACTAAATAAAATTTAATAAAACTTCATATACTACACGAGTTTAAATTGAAATTTTCTTAGAATGTTTGGATGAATATTATTTTTTTGAAATCCAACTTTACAAAAAATTCAGGATTTGAATTTTCACAACATTGCTCTTAAATTTAACAAGGTCCTAAAAGAATACGTGCGCTTTTCGAGATCGCGAATAATTCTTCTATCTTTGCTCCTATGCAAAGTATGTCTTAAGTTTAAATCTGCATTCTATCTACTTATTTGTTTCTTTGGAAATGCATAAATAGAAATTTAATTTTACTTCTCTTTAATTGTATTTTATTTGCATTATTCATATTTTTGAGAATAATAATTTTATAAAAGTAATTATTTATATATAATTCCCTAAATAAAAACTTGTATTTAAATACTGAATCCTCATTTTGCCAAAGCATAAACAAAACGTTGCTCACATTTATTCATTAAAATATGAAAAAAATGTACAGTGTAAAATGTACAATGTTAATGTAAAAAAATATGCATATAAACAAACTCAAGTTTTTGCTGCGTCTACGTAATTTACGGGATCGTCTAAAACAGTATAAATTAATAATGTTTTATTGCTAAAATTATAGATATAGCTGTTGTATAAGAGCGGATCTTATAATTTAAAGTAACCGAGAGAGAGATTTAACCCCTTAAATAATTAATTTAAATACATCAACTAAATTATTTTGTGACATTATTAACATACTATACATCTATATTTAATTTTTTCACTGATTATTTCATATAATACAGCTTTTACAATGGGTGTGTGTCACCACCTTTATTTCTTTTGTTTATATTTCACTTTCAGAGTAATTTATATGAATATTTTTGAAAGGTAAATTATTTTTAAATTTTAATCTTATTCTAATTTATTTTTAATTTTAGTTGAATATTTATAATTTTAAAATATTTTTAATATTTATTTGAAAATTATACATTTAATAACATATATTATAAATGTAAATATAAAATACTTCTTTGCTTTATGTAGAAAAATATTATGCATAGTTTGCATGGAAGTTACTTGAAACATTGCTTGGAATTTTATAAAGTTATGTCTTGATTTTTGTTCATCATGATAAAAATATTCAAATAATCAAGTAAAAGAATTATAGGTGTTCAAATATTGTGAAATAAAATAGATATATTTTTATTCTCATATAAAAATATGGTACCTAGTGATTCTACATGACGTTATTTTTTATATTTTTTTACAAGGGAAATATTTTTAAGAAAATAAAATGGTTTTATTTAGAATTTAACACAGAGTATCTATTTATCTGCTTAGGGTACATTGGGATAAGATATAGGGAAAGTTGCTTTATTTTTTCTCTCTGTCTCCCTGTTTCTTGTTTCACCACAGTTTAGTTGTTTTTTGCTTTTTTATTCCCAAGATGTTAAATAATGTTAGCTTATTTATTAACAGAGGAATTTAGATAGGGTTTTTGTTAGATGTGTTTTTCCTTTTGTATTACTTTGCTTTTGAATTATTGTTCTACTTTTTCCTTTTTATTTGTTAATAAAAGCTTTTAAAAACACCTTTGAAATGTTTCGCTCAAAAAACAGGATCTCAAGTTTTCAGGCATAAAATAGCAGTAAGAATGGAATTAATAATGAACCATTTTTTTATAAGCCAAATCAATAGATATATGATTTTCTTTCATGCCTAAGGTTGTTTTCCCCTTTGATTTGTCTAAAAAAAACGAAATTTATTTTACATAAAGAAGAAATATCATTTAATTTCTAAATTTATGCAATGATTTGTGATGTCAATGTAGAAACTCTTTTTTTATTAAATAAAATTGTAAAATTAAAATGTATAATTATATTGTAATATCTAAAATATTTTGAAATATTTTATAATATTTTAAAAGGTTTTTTTTTATCCAAGTAAATTATTTTTAAACCACAGTTTAGTTCAATAATCTAAAAAAATATCTTGTAATAATTTTAAACGAAAAATTAAAAAAAAAAACCTTAAGATTTTGATTTATTTGATCATTACAGATGTATCTCAATTGAATAGTTATCATTTACAACAAATTTAAATCGTCTAATTTCAAAGTCATAAGCGTTGTCTTCAGATATTTGTAAAGCTAGCAAAATGTTGCTGTAGTTTTTACAGAATCAGCTAATTGTTTTTAAATTCTATTTCATCATATTTACTATTGGTTTCACTACTTTTAATATGACTTGAGGTGATTTATTCATTCTTAGCATGTTTATATTTTAATCCACGAATGCTTGATGCTTTTAATTGTAAACTTTTAACTCCAGTTTATCTTCACAAAATATCTCATGATGATGTTATTCATGTTTTTTTACAATTACATTTTGACAAAAGTAGAATAATCAACTGTGTATTATATTAATCTGATCTAAGATCAAGTGTGCGTATAAACACTGGTTCTTAGAGACCTGGTAATTCATGAAATACGGTGTTACAATATTCTACTTTTCAAAATTATTAAAGATAAGTATTAACTATATTCATGGTCAACTAGTTCCAAATGGTTGCAATTGGAAAGTAATTTGTTCATGATCACAGCTATTGAATATCTTTTAATGAATATCTGAATAATATTCGTAATTTCCAGAATTATTAATCACTTTTTTTATTGATGTATTTTATTATTGATTCTCCTAGACGTGATTTTCGTGTATTTAGATTTTAGTTACTATATTTCAATATTTTGAGTCAAATAAGTTAATATATGACATACAAAATAAATGAAATAGTTTGAAACTGTGCTTGAAACGAATTAATTGATGAAGATTCATAAGGAAAAGGACAAACGCTGAAATAATGAAGACGTTTAAAGATAAATCTTAGAAGGAAAGAGATAATGAATCTCATGTTGGCTCAAATTCAGGAAAATGTATTGTATCAATTGGGAAAACATATTGTCTGAATATTTTGTACTCATAAATACAGCACATAACAGAGTAATATATAAATTGGAGACATGACAGATTTGCTGCTCATATTATTTTTAAATTACCAGGACATTTGTTACTCTATGATTAAAAGATATATTAAAAGATGGTTAATTGATAATTGAATTGAGGCAATTGTTGATTAACGATAGTATTTTTGTATGGTGCTTAAATAAATATATAAAAAAAATAAAGCAACACACAAAGGTGAACAAAGGTCATAAATCAGAACAAAGGTGTTTATTGAATTCGTGAAATATTTAGGCGACTAAAACAAGTCTGTAATTTGAAGTTTAGTATATAAAGAAAAGACTCATAAGTGAGGAATAAAAACAACGCATCCCATCAAATATTTCCAAAAATTATCCAACTTGATATTGTGAATGTGCTAATTCTGAAACATTATGCTATTATGAGAATTATTATTAATTCTGATAGTTATGAGAATGTTGCATATGGATGAATGCAATATCTGGGATGAGACAATATGTGGGAAAAAAAGAAGTAATGCCTTAATATTCTAACTTCGAGGTCTGATTTGGGGTTAATTAACCTAGTTTGGAACAATACCAGAAATTTTAAATAATGTTATTTAAAATGCTTCTAAATAGCAAAAAATGGGGTAAATAGAAAATAAATTTGAATATGACAACAGGAAATGCGATCACAATTTAGATACTTCAAATAATGAGATGAACGAGAGATGCTGAGATTTAATCAAAAGTGAATTGCATTGTTTGAAATCCGAGGAAAATTCCAAAGTAGAATTAGATTGATGTATAGTGGGCCAAACAGGAAGTAAGTTACAATTTGGAATTCATTTTATAGTTTTAAACCATCTATAAACATACTTAGTTGAATTTGAAATTTTAAAAGAAAGAACATTTAAATTAAATAAAAATGAAAAAGATATTTATTATGAAATATCAGAATATACCTTTAATAAAGAGGTAATATGCTACCTCAAAATAATCATTGACTTAATTTGAAAAACTACATGTTTGAACGACATTACAAAAAATTTTCACGAGTGTATAAACAAAAGTGCAAATGACAATGATAACATGTAAAGAAAGTTAACAGATGTAAAAAGAAAAAATACTAAAATTATGGAATTTTCTGATAAAAAATATATATTTGATACATGGATAGAGATTTGGTTTTGGGTAGCAGGAGACAATGAAACAAGTCAAGTAAACAATTTTTATATGATGATGATATATTTATTATAAATTATGGAAGTTTTCCTTCATGGAAATTGTACTTAGTGTTAGCATTCCTAAATTTTCATTTTTCAATGTAGCTATCAAGATGCAAGTGAAAACATTTAAAAAATATTTACTTATAAACGTAACTTCTTTAAGTATCAGCTGAAAAATAGTCATTGTAAACTTTGTGTGTATTGTTTAGATATAACCATTCTTAAAAATATTATAAAATACTCATCAAAATATTGATCTCTCAGATCA
Organism: Latrodectus geometricus; assembly: GCA_026290005.1. Taxonomy (NCBI): domain Eukaryota; kingdom Metazoa; phylum Arthropoda; class Arachnida; order Araneae; family Theridiidae; genus Latrodectus; species Latrodectus geometricus. Next base: position 30,755 of record JAPDSC010104624.1, on the reverse strand, counting down.
TTGTCTTTTTTTAAAACTTAACAAGTTATCATTTGTGTCTTGTTTGATAAATATAGTTCTTAATAAGATAGTATTTTAACAAATAGAAACTCAAGTAAATCAAGAATATTGTTAAAAATTTGAATAATGTAACTTCAGGTATATGAAAATTGGTTGAATTTTTTTTTATAATGCCAATGTGTAAATAAATGCTAGCCCCTAAATATTTATGATGCCCATATCAAAATAGCAGGTATTATTAGATTTTTCTTATGTCATTTAAAAATGTATAAAACACATTGTTTAGATATAATTGAAATACAACTGATTAAATTTCCTATTATATTTGAATATTTTTCCGAAAATTAATTAAAACTATTCATGAAGTATGCATATTATCAGTAAAAATTTGCTAATTTTCTGAAAGCGTTAAAAATGCCTTTACAAAAATACCTGGTACAAGCACAAAATATTATTTTACATAACATTTTACGTCCTTATTACGAATTTTAGAAAATACTTACATTTGTCACACATTTATTTGAGTACCTTATTTTCATACAACTTAGATTATGACTCAGAAGAAGAAACGACACACAATTTTTATAAACAAGCAACAAACGTTGCATTTGAACATTTGTTGCTTGATTTCTCATTAAATCTGTCTAATTAATCCCCAAAAAATATTTTTGAAAATTATTTGCCTGTATATTAATCTTAGAATTTAATATGAAAAAGCATATTTAGTAGTAATAAAAATGAAAAAAAAAAATAAATAAAAAGGAAAGTAGTTTTTCTTGTCATGGTAAAGATGGCATAGGAAAGTTTCGATACACAATTCAAATTTTAAGTGACTTAAATGCTATGAGCTTATACATACGGTCTCTTTGAAATAATAATAATAATAAATATACGTAAGTTAGTTGAAAATTTTATAAAGAGCAGAAACATTTTATATTCATGAAATTGACTATAACAAAATATCTTTTAAAAATATTTTGTTATTTTTATATGTTAATTATTAGTTTCAGGTAAATAACTAAAATTGTAAAAGTCGGATCAGCATTAAAGAAAAAGTAGTTAAATAACATTATTGACTTATATTATTTTCAAAAATATTGAGATTGCAAATAAAACAAACAGTAAAATGTGTTATATTTTACAAGATTTTTCTTAAATTTAATATGCATTTTAAAAATATATAAACGTGTATTTTTTAGTAATTTTAAAATTCATTAATGCTTTTATTGAATGTTTTAGTAATATAAATTTACCATGAAATATCGAATATAAAAAAAGTATGATTGGGGAATTTGTCATCAAGTAAGCATTCTATGGATGATAAATCTAATTACACTTTTGAAATTAACTTCGTGAAGCTACATTTTTATTTTAAAAAAAAGGAATTTGAATTTTTTCATTTTAAAATTTAGGTCTATATGGTTAAGGATATATTTATTATGCTGACTAAAAACAATTTAAACATAAAGTATTACTTTATGAAGTTAAAGTAAGGCTAAAAATTGATTAAGTAAAAAGACATTTTGCCTTACAAATTAGCATTTGAAGTAATGTATATGTGAAATAATATTTTATGAGGTAACATTTTACAGGAAGAAGTACACATATTTTTTAACAAATTCGGTAATTTACTAAAATAAATAATTTCTCATTCCAAGAATGATACCTCGTAAAATATGAAATATATTTTTTGATTGACATTACTGGAAAAATCAATTAGATTTTTTAATTAGATTACCAATCTTTCTAATTCAAGAACTTTAATAAATATTTCCACAACAGATTTTTTTGTATTTGAATCGATATTTAGTGTTGCCTCAACATTTAGGAATTCAATGATAAGATAAACTATAGGAGAAAAAAGATGTTATATTTAATTTTATATAAAATTCCATAAGATATCAAACAGATTTTAGACATTTTTTTGCTTATTATGAAAGTAAATTTAAATAAAAAATTGAAAAAATTAACAAATAGCAATACGCTTTAGGTTAACAGAATTTTCTTTATTATTTTTGTTTTAGATTATTCTTATAAAAAATATTATTATTAGGCTGCAAACCTATGAATGATCAGACATCAATAAATACAACACTTTTCTAAAACAGACAAAGTAGTTCCGTATTTGCTCAATATATAGTAATATAATAAGATATCTGCTGATAAAAAAGTGTGGACAATTATTAATCCCCAGTGTCTTATTAGCCCTGATATCCTTATCATCTTATATAATTTTAAGATAAATTTAAATATTTTTAAATCAATAAAAATTTCATTCAGATTTGTTAATAGTATTATATTTTTCATGTAAATATTTAGACAAATTCCAGAAAAATATAAATATTGGTTTTAAATAAGATATTAACATTAAATACAAACAACATCTTGTTAGGTAAATAAATGTAAAATATTAATTAACGCATTGATAATTTGTATATCACACACACACACACACACACACACACACACACACACACACACAC
>JAPDSC010104624.1:2015-28172 GCA_026290005.1 Latrodectus geometricus | reverse complement strand
ACACACACACACACACACACACACACACACACACACACACAACAATGCTTATTTTTTATGTTGAATGTTTTTTTAATGTATAAATTTGATGTGTTGCTAAGAAAATAGAAACCTAAAGAAGTAAGGGAAAGCTTGCAGTAATTGTTTTTATCACTAGATGGCGGCATATTTCATTTTTTTCTAAGCTAAGCATATATGATTTGCAAAAAAGTATAAAGAATGTAAATAGGTACTTTTAAACAGCTTTCCATAATTTAATATATGATCTTTATAAACAATATTTATAACATGATTTACTATTTTATATCAAGTGTAAGTTAATTGTTATTAAAAATGTATCAATGAATATTTGTAAGCAAATAAATGAACTAGGAGAACTAGGAGAAATTATTGGTTAAAACTCCATCCTGTTAATAGTTTACACATTTACATGCTTCCAGACGTAATTTTGTAGAAAGTAAGAAAAAGTTTTAAATTATAATGAACTTGATGTGAACTTATTATAATATAAAAACCTTTAAAAAATTAGTATGGAAAATTTTGTTATTTTTATTATTTTAGCGAAAATGTGTTAATAATTTAAAAATTTTCTCAAAATTTATTTAATCCAAAGTTTATAACTTAGGAAGATCTCCTATAATCATTTTACATTAATATTGGGAGTTCTTCAAAAAACTTTTATGTTTAATTTCAGGTGAATTACGAATGGATATTATTTTGAAAAGTTATTTCTATTGCCTATAAATGTAAATGTTAAATTTTATTGTAATATTTAATTTTATCAGATTGTTTTCCACCACCATGATTAACTTTTATAGGTGAAATAATAAGCATCTCCGTTAAATGCTTCGATCTACCAGAATAATATTTAATCGATATTGTATGAATACTATGAAAAGCGTTGAAACATCAGAACTGTCTAAAACTTTTTCCTGCAGAAATTTTGACACATCCATTCATCAATCCATGACATATTTTACTTTAGCCATTCTAATCGGTCAGTCATTCTATAAGTTTATTTAGGATGAAGTTTCCTTTTTCGTAAATAAAGCTATTATAATAGAGTAGAATTTAATAAATTAGAATTATAATCTGGTAACTTATTTATGATAAATGTGGATAAAACAGTGTTAAAAATGTGTGTACAAAATAATTACAATACTATAGAATTGTTTCATTCCAAAAAAAAATTTTTATTTGATATTTAATAACACTGAAAACTTATTTTTATTTCATAGTGGATAAATTATTCTCTAGTTACTCAAAAGAAGAGCTGTAGAAAATATTCAAAGTTGGATAAGCAAATAAAATGAAATTATAAACTTCGAGATTTTGAAGGAATTTGCAATATTATCATTATATTGTTATATCACTTTAAATATAAACAAGATAATCGTCTCGATTTGGTATATGCAAATGTATGAAGGATATACTATATATATGTATATGTTTGTGTATGTTAAAGAGATATAAATCAGTGATAGTGGTATATTCGAAGACATTTCAATATTGTAATTTTATTTAAATATAACTTTAATCATAAAAAGGAGATTACACACAAATTAAACATTAATTGTTATTGTTTTATTAAACGAAATATAACAGCACTGAATGCTAGGATACACATTACATATATGGTATATGTTGTAGTTAGACTCGGTAATAATAGGAAAAACCGAGTTAACCAGGTTCTTAGAAATAGTGGAGGTTTAATGAGAACATATGAGAATGACACAGTTTAAATAATAATAATAATAATAATGTAATTTTATTGTACTATTAACATTTAAATATTTACAGTTTATATTTAAAGATTAATTGTCTTATCAACATATAAAAGCATATTTATAAAACATTGTGCGGCCAGTGGGTCCTGAAGCAGAGATTAAAATGACTCACCCCCTTTGTAGTGAATTTCCCTTTGCTGTTCAGAACCGTTGCTTTCCTTTTGTTAGACTCCTCTTTTGGTCAGGCCTGTGCTTCACTGCGCTGTACCTTTTCTTTTTATCATCGGCGGACTTTGTTGTTCCCAAGGTCTCATCGTAAGGTTAGGATTCTCTTCCTAATATCTCGTCGGAGGCTTTCAGGGAATATTTATCTGTGAATCTCTGGATATGTCTTGATATCTGCATATCTCCATGTCGGAATACTGGATGCTGAAAATCTGCATGCCGGAATGGTGTCGGAATCTGCATGCTCCATCTCCAACTCCTTAACTTTTATATTGCCCTCATCTCTCCTCCCATTTTCTTCTATTGGGTATTTTCTTGTATCTCATCGGTGTTAGGCTTCCAGGGAATGGTCAGAAATCTCCCCTCCAAAACCCTTGATTGGCCACACACAAACAAAAAGGAGAATATTTTAATTTCATATGACCACCCATACATCCCAAGGGGAAAAGGACCCTGGGATGTAAAACTGCAATAAACTTTAAGTGCAGTTTTCGGGTGCCACTTTGAAATATATAGTTTTACTTCTTTATTACCCTTATCTCTTTATATTACAATTTTTTTATGTTTCCTTTCTTTTATATTTTAAAAACTACTGCCGAGAGGAATTGTTACAGAATTCATTTACAGTAAAACATCTGTTTCCTCTGTGGCTCTTTTTATGTCGTTTACACTACGACAGTATATATATATATATATATATATATATATATATATATATATCCATATTTAGGGAATTAAACAAATGAGTAACTATCACTTTACAAAAAATTAAGTTAATCAACTAAAAATTTCAAAAAGATTTCTAACCATAAGCACATTTAAGGATCACATTTTGTTTTCTAAATTTATTTTTTATGTTCAATTTGAGAAATAAAAAGCAATTGTTTCTGTTTATTCAAATTAGAATTCTTTATTTTCTTGAGCATTAGTCTTGCTTAGAACTACAATTCTAATTTTTAAGCATTATTAAAGATTTATTGTTTTATTTTTGTGCATTTTCATTTAATATTATATTTTCTTTGATCTCCAAGAAACATTACAAGAAAATTTTACAAAATGTTGTTTTAATGAAAATATTAAGATAATTTAGAATAATTAATACAAGTTTTAGCGGATTTTTTCCTTTAGGATATTTCTAACTGTGTAAGGATACAGAGATATTAAATATTTTTAATTTTTCTATCTGGATTTTTTTGACGATTCATGTATTATTTTTATCAGTATTATAATATTCAACCTTTTGTATAGCCAATAACCTACAAAGTATGCACCATAGCATGTAAACTGATATTTTTTACCTTTATTTTTACTGAATATCAATAATGCCTATATTCCAGAAAAAAGTCCATTTTTCTTCTATTTTAATACATATTTTTTAATTTAAAAGCCAACTTTTGATTTTTACTTATTCATAATAACAAACTACAATTTATAAGGAATATTTTATAAGAAAAAATATTTTATATATCAAAATGTAATTACAAATGTAAATTATTAAGTTTTGTTTATATGTATACAGTTTTAATTGATATACATATGATATATCTCAAATCTTTTATAATTAATTAATATGTTCAAGAGAAAAACAGTCAATTTGTAATTGATATAAATATGTAGGGTGCGTAAAAAACGTATGCGCACTTTGAACAGTCATAAAAACCATATTTCTCGTGCTACAACGTTCAATATATGAGAGAAAATAATGTAATACTTACAATTGATAAATTAATGTGGCTTGTCTGCAAGGAGACTCATTGGGATTTTCAGTTTTGATCGAAATATAACAGGTGAAAATTACCTAACAGTGCTTGCTGGTTCCACATTATCTGACATTTGTTAATTATTAGGTAATGATAAATTTTATTTCCAACAAGATAGCACACCTCCAAATTTTCATCGCCAGGTACGAGCATATCCGGATCAAAATTTACCGGGTCAGTGGATAGGACGCAAATACCTAATCGAGTTACTTCCACACTTCCCCAAACCTTCATGTACTTGTTGAACAGCATAAAATACAAGAAATCTTTTTATTATCGAATATTTTGAATGATGTCTTTATATTTTTAACTTAATATCAACTATCTTACTTTTAATAGTTTCGCTAAGATAAAAATAATTAGAGTAATTAGTTTACACTAATTTTTCAAAATCAAATACGTATTTGGTTAATACGTTTAATTTAGATCAAATATGTACGCCCCCTCTCACGGACTCATTATACGCATGCAAGTATATACATATATATATATATTGATATAAATATATGTATATAAATTATACATATATATATATATATATATATATATATACACATGTATATCAAAATGTTTTCCTATTCTTTAAGAAATTTTAGTACATTTGCAGATTTACTTTATGTGCAGAATTTATTTTGTGAAATGATTTATGCATATACTGAATTTAAAGTTTCATAAAATATTTATATACCGAAATAAAGTGTTCATCATTGTAAATAGTCATTTTTCGTATGACTGTGTAAGTAATGTCTTTCTATTTTTTTAAACATTTATGTGCAGTGAAGTATATAAATCTACACACTCCTTTACGAAGAAACATTCTGGTAAATATGAATACTGAAAGATAGACATCAATCTTGTTCACACGCAGCGTTGTTTCACCTCAGTCGAAAAATCCCTGGATAAACAACTGAGCCTTTATAAATCAAATGTGGCGTAAGGAGTGTTTACGTATTGCATTATATTCTTTTAAATTTCTGGAGAAATACTCAATTTTTGTGCAAAAGTATCTATTTTTGAGCTTATGTAAGGTTGTATTATTAATGAATATAGGATACTTTCACTATATTTATTGAATTATGTACATTCATTGAAGTAAAAATTATTTGTTTCCTTAAATTCAATATTTCTTTATTACAATGCAAAAAGCAAATAATAGCATAGAATTGAAGTATTTCAAATCAAATGATGGTTTATAAGGCTTTGAGTACTTTAGTCGTGACAAAAGCATATGGTGTAATATTTTTACTGAAAAAGAAATAGTTTAAAAATTGTAATGAAAGAAAAAAGTAAAATTGTATAAACTATTATAATTATTTATGTTTGAAATTTTTTATGTATGTTTTATTTATACTGTTTACTTACAGTAATAAAAGAGCATAAATACAGTTTTATTACTTTTCAAATTTACTTCGCATATTAATATTACTGTAAAATTTAAAGTTTAATATCAAATAATTTCAATTTATTATCTTTCAGTATATGTTTGAAAGATATCGCTTTGATGATAAATAAATCAACTAAAATTCTGATTATTACATCCATAGTTAAATTCTGAAGGAATAAAAGCACTAAACTTTGAACTTAATTTGAATCTTATTACAGATAACGGTAATTAATATTGCAAAAAATTACTATGCATAGTGGATATTGGTAAGTTTGGTTTAGGTTTTCATAGTTTGATTGTTGCTCAATGGTAACTTTCTCACGCGAGGGATAAATGGGTCGGGATCTAAAGCTTATAGGGGATTCCATCACAACATTGCAAAAACCCATGCCCAAGGTAAGATGGATAGTGGGAGATTTATATGAAATGTGTGCGCGTGTGTGGGAAAAGCATAGTCACTAAAAAATTAATGTCTTTCAATAAAACTATAATTTATTTCAAAAATTACATTATATTTATATATTTTCTAAATATTTATGAATAGCTCTTTTATGATTATGATTAAACTAAAACTTGAAAATTATCCATTTAAATTATTGTCTTTATTTTGTACAATCTAGTAAAATTAACAATGAAAATTTTAAAAACATATATAAAAAAAGGCTGATGCTGAGAGCAAAAAATTAAGCGACTTGCTTCAAATTATTGAAGCGTAGGCCTAAAATACACAGTGTAGCTGAGATAATATTTGCATAAAATTTTAAAATAGAAAATATATAAGATATTTTCTACATTAGTTGTATTTTTTATTCAAAATCGCAAAGATCTACAATAATCTAAATAGTTGCTATTTGAAAATGTGTTTCACTGAACTCTCTAGTATGGAAATGTTGTGAAACAATATCGAAAATTGAAAACTTTATAAAAGTTACAAGCACATGAGCCTTTAAAAGAATCAGCTCTTAATTTCAACATTTTGATTTATCGAAACTTATCTTTCTTTAAATACAAAAGGATGAATTAAAATTCATTAGATATATAAGAAATATTGTGTTATTAGATAAAAACTATTTTGCAAATTATGATAGGTTCGAAAGAATAATTTTCATTATGGTAAAATATTTGCTAATAAAGTTTATTTCTACTTTCTTTAATGATACAGTATAACTCTTTTTATATTATACAACATGTATCGGGTTGTCTAACTATATAATATTGTGTTTAATCTTTTAGATACTTAACATGTTTTATTCTTTGAGAGAAATATGATGCTACATAGAGAAAGACGTGCTCACGTGTTGTAAAAAACACCGAAGAAATTTACCAACATTTTCTCAATAGACAACATGAAGAAACAACTCAATAATCATTCGTGGTTTAATAGAGAGTGAATCAAAAGCACGATCTTTACTCTAAAATAAAATATTCTATGACTAGATAATAATGTTGAAATCCAAATTTGATACTAAAAGATTCAGCTCTTAGTTTCAACATTTGGATTTAACCAAACATATCTACCTTAAAATCCACACACACATACAAATAAAAGTAATAATTCCTATATGTTCACAGAAAAAAAATGTTTTGTATTAATTCCTCTTTTTAACATGTTTACGAAAAATGTAACATTAGTATTGTATTTAACAGGCAAAAGTTAAAATTTACTGAACAATTGATCACAGATTTTTAAGAATAATTTTAAAATGAGAAATAATATAGCATTTTATAATATACGTAAGATTTATAAGTATTTTAAGCATATTTTGGATAATTACATTCCAGCAAGATCATTCTATATATGTTTGAATATGGTTGTATGTGTTTAAAAGATATATCTAATAGGTTTGAATTTGTTTTCACTATATTTCATTATATATTTTTCTCTTAAAAATAAAAATATAATTTTCTTTTAAAGATTGCCTAGAATTTAATATATTAATTTTATTAAACAAGTAAGTTTTTTTTAGTTATTCGTGATTTTTTATGGTATTTGATAATTTTCCAATCCATATAATTTAAACACTATAAAAATATTCTTATTTCCTTATAAGCATAGATTATTCAAAACTGAAAAATATAGAAAATTAAGCTATGACACATCTAATTTGTGTTCTTCCTAAATGTTTGGGCCGAAGAGGCTTAATTATGTTTTGCTCAATTTCTATGATTTTGACATTAAACATTTTATCCTATTGGAAATATCTTTTGCATTTAAAGTTAATCTATATAGCTAAAATTTCTAGTCAAAATTTAAAGAAAAGGGCTAGAAATCTCCTGTAGGGATAACTGAAAGCATTTCAAGGAAAGCTGAATTTATATTTTTAGTTTACTTTTCTTTAAAGAGACATAGAATGATGCTAAACCTGAAAATATACTATACATGGTAAATAAATTTAACTCATATGTCAGTAAACATGTCTACAGAAAATGTAACATAGGCATAGTTTTTAACGGGCAAAACTAAAATTTACTGAAAAAAATTTGATCATTTATTGTTAAATATTCTTATTTTTATTGAAGGAATAGAATAATTTTTTAATTTTTTTTCGTATTTTCATTCACGCATTAAAATATTTGGATTAATTCATTGTATTGAAACCCGTTATTATTTTTACAAAATAATGTCTTAAATAATGACTTTCTCTGAAATAGATTTTTTTTATGCAACAGAATCATTATTTTAAAAATTTTTAAATTGGATAATACACATTTTCCATATTTGGTGAGGTTCATTTAAAAGCAAATGTATTACTAAATAAAATAAATATAATAATACATTTGCTTTTAAATGAACCATGATGCAAAATGAGCACTTACACCATCTTTCAAAAACATTTAATTGGTCTTTTTCGAATAACGTTATTGAAAATAAGCAAATATATTTGTTATGTAAAGATATTTTATTGCATTATACATTCAGAATATCCCTAAATGTATATAATTATTAAATGATCTAAAATTATGAAAATTTCGCAATTAAACACAGATATTCATGTTTTTTGACATTCTTATCCTATTTCACTGATATGTCTCATTCCATCAGTTAAAATAAGATCTTATAAGTACCAATGGTTTGTATTTTTTAGGTTATGTTTCAATACAATACATTCAGAACGAATTTTAGTGTACCTGAAAGTGAATGTAAAGTATAATTATTTGTTTTTTTTATAAAATCAACTAAATCATCAACTGAATATTTACGCGAAATCAGTAATTTATTCATCTTGTAGACTTCAAAAAATAAAAAAAAACATATAAAAACAAATCTGGGACAGTTAAAATAATCATCAAAAATAAATTATTCTACTCTTTTATTACGATGCCTTTTATAAACAGCATTGTTGTTTGACTAACTAAAGTATGTTATGAATATTATTCATATGTAACCGGAATAGTATAATATTTATGACTATTGAATCTTAAATAAATTGTTAAAGCATTTCAAAACTCAACCTTTGATAGTTCAGATTTTCTACATAATGAATTTGAATCATACAGTGAACGTATTTTAATTATATACACACATACATGTCTTCAATGCATTAATTTAATCTGTATCATTATTTTGGTTATGTAAGTGGAATACATAAATTAGCAGCACGAGCATTAACTATAAATGATCTTATGATTAAACATTTAAGTAACAGGTGACATCTGAAGTAAAACAAGACTAATTTTAAGAATTATTTAATTTTATTTACTTCATACTCATTAAATGCAAACAATTACATATAAGTCTTTTGTTTATGGCAGAATATTTGATATCTAACTTTTAAAATCTTAATAAGACAACAATTATTAGAAATAATATATTTACTTTCTGTATAACATTTAGAAGTCATTCATTCGTTATAGGTAAATAATACCTTAAATTAAAAAAAATAAATAATAGTTTGTGGAAAAGTTTCATAAGCATGTAAATTATTATTATAATCAGATAACAATATCTAAAATAAATCTCACAGTATTTTGATATTGTCTTCATTTACATTTAAATATTAATTTTTTGAAAAATAATGTATTATAAACAAAGTTTGTGTTGATCTTTTATTTGTATTTAATGGCATATTATCTTTTATATGTGAATTTTTTGCACATAATAACAGCTATAAATACTCTACCTTCATGAAGGTATAAATATCCGTTTTCTTATTCTTTGAACTTCCTTAAAATAGAGACAGAAAAATCAACCTTCAGGCTTGAAAAAATATTTTGACAAACATGAATACTGAAAGATGAGCATCAATCTTTTTCGCACGAAGCTTTATTTTTTTTCCCCAAGAAACCTCAGATAAACAACTAAAGCTTATAAATCAAAAGAATTACAAATAGTTTTTTTCCATAAAAGTATACGTTAAAAGTTTTTTCTTACGATGCGATTAATGTAAACACGTTATTTTTTATTTTGCATTTCACTTACAATCAATCGATATTACCTAAACTTAAAGTTTTGATTTTTAGAATCTAATTTTTTAGAATTTTGATAAGTTTATAATGTACTGATATAGTTTAAAGTAATAAATAAGTTATTAAATTCATAAAGTACATTTATGATGGTTAATTATGGTGCACATGTTATTTTAATTATCATGTTAAACATAAAAAAGAAAATTATTAAACCTCTAAATGTTTTTAATATCATTATCTTTGTAGCATTTAAAATATTATTTATTCTTAAATAATATTTTTCTATACCACGTACTAAATTTTATTTTTCAGACGAACTATTTTTGTCACATTTAAAAGGTATTTTAGTTCTTTCCTTTAGAAATGAAACAAAGCCAACGTTTCAGATTATTGTATAAACTATTAGTGTTTTATTTCACATTTATTGAAGTGAGTTGTATATTATTTCATAAACAGTGCTTACAATTCTTGCTTTCTGCTTAGAAAATCTGAGTATTATTCATGTGTTGAGTCTAAATTAAAACAGAAAGTTTTTCTTTAATTTTACATATATTCTTATAGTAAACATTATACCTGCTCCTAATTATTTTGACAAATGTGCTAAAATAATTATGTGAAATCACAAAGTATAATTTCATTAAACATTTGAGAGCGAATTCATATATATATATATATATATATATATATATATATATATATATATATATATATATAGAATAAATATTTAATAGGTACAACAACTATGGGCTTTTGCAGTATATTGCATTTCCATGTATTTTATTACGATGTCCAATTATCTCAATTCTTTTAAGTATTTACTTGCGATTTACGTGAATCAATTTTATAAATATTAAATCATTAGAACACCTTTGTCATACTACAATAGTTGCTAATGTTAAATGTATTGATAAGAATACAATATTTAGATTTTCAAAAATTAAAGTTAAATAACTATTTTCTTACATTGCTATTACGATTAAACTACGACTTACTATTAATAATATGTTTTAATATAATCGTAACAATCTAATACATTACGATGACATATTACAACTAATCTGTAATATGACTAATACAGAACTAAAATGAAAAATTAAAAATACATATATTTTCTAAATACGCTATCATTACTGGTATAAATGTAAGAAGTTTAGTTAAAAAAATCAAAATTACGTCTTGGAAGCTTCCTTTTATCATTTATACTAATCTTAAATTTGGTAATTTTTTGAAAGATATGTTAAAAATTATAAATAAAACATTTTATATAGGATCTGTTTGAAAATGTTACTGGTTTCAATAAACTTAATTTCTTATAATGATGGAAGTGAAAATACTTTGAAATTGGATTTTTAATGCATTTTTAAATTATAATCTTATATTTATTTATGTAGAAAGTAATCATCTGGAATGTGTAAATTATTTCATATAAAATATACATTGATGGCAACATTTATAACAAACTCTAGTTCTTATAAAAAGTAAGAAAGAATAAAAACCTGTTCTAAAATATCATTTTGAAATATTTGAGTTATAAATGCAAAACATAGTGCTACTATAAATTTTTATACGTATTTAACATAAATACTTTTACGTTAACTTTTTAAAGACACTGCTTGTAATATGAAGTAAGTTTTAAATTTAGAATATACAAATATTCATAAAATAATATTTTCGAGAATAATTTCTTTCAATAGTTTTGTAACAAAAGAAATCTTGAACATGACTCTTCATTTAAGATATTACTTTTATGATAAGCAAAAATTACTTACTTTCACAGAATTTCCTTTTCTCTCCTACTTCACAAAAAGGACAAATTACACATGTTATTATTTTTTTTACAGTAATAAAATGTTTTTATTATAAAAATGTTTCTTTCTGCTTTTGCACTGATTTCTGAATATTCTTAAAATATTTTAGGATTTCTGAATTAAGGAATTAAATCAATTAAAATGTAATGCAGTAAATAATATTTGAAGTTCACAAAATGGTAAGATACTATGCTTAATATTTCTTGTAAGTATACCTGAAAGGATAAGTTACATAATTTTATAAAGAATATTTTGAGGGTTGTCAAAATGTTATGAGGAAATTCTTGAGGATAGTTATGTGTTGTAAATATAAAATTTTAGAAATTGCTTTCTTTGTGTATGTTGTATTATATTTCATGATACGTTAAAATTATTTCTTATTTTTATGATAATAATGAATACTATATACCAACAAAAAATTACAGTTTTTACATCTTTCAGACGAAAGTGTACTCTTTTTATATTTAGCTTCAAATGCTTATATCATTCAAATTTACAAAACGGCAATGTATTTTTTAGCATACGCGTGCATGTGTAAATATAGGTTCTGAATTTTCAGAAATATTATATTATTGCTATGCTTTTTAAATGCTTATCATTTTTAACAAGAAACTCAACTTTGAAAGAAAAGATCATAAATATTAAGTAACTTTTAAAAAATTCGGGAAATAATTTTCTTATAAATTTGAATTCACATACACATTGAAGACATGAATTGGTTTTATTTACATAATTTTTTAAAAGTATTTTATTTTAAAATATTATGTCTTATAATCGTAGAAACATTATTTTAATTGGATGCACTGCGTGACATTCTTTCAAACCCTAATCTAGCAATATTTTACACAAACATATTTTTCTCAGAATTCCTTTCTGTATTCCTTTCTGTTTTAAACATTGTGACAATCTTCAGAAATTTAGCCATTTTTCAAACGACCATATCAAAATTTTTTAAGAAATACAATTATATATTTATGCTTGTAATATCAGACAATTTGTAGTATATATATCGTTTATTTGTAATTAAATTCTAATTTATATCATGTGACAGAAATATTTTTCTTTGGCAGAATGATACTTGTGATTTTAAATATTGGATAATTAATAGCACTCGATTTCATATTGCAAATGATGAAATACCTCAATTTCATAAGAATTTACAGAAAAATAATATTCACAAAAAAATATATATATCTCTAGATTTTCAGAAAAAATGGCATTATTTTTAAAAAGGATGGCATTTTTTACAAATTACTTTTTTTCTCAACGAGATTTAAGAAAGTAGAGTTTCAAGAAAGTAATGGTTTCCCATAGGAGAATCGTGTTCCTGAAAAAGTTTAAAACTATGAAGAACCATCGATATTTGCGAAAGTAAACTCATCGGATTATGAAAAAACTGGGGAGAAGAAATAAATTTAAAATCTTTGTTTTTTCATAAATATTTTATTTTTCAACAGATAATTTAAAGATAGTGACATATTGGGCGTTAAATAATTGGAATATATTATCAATAATTAAACTTTGATATTTTGAAAACATATTGCTTACATTAAAAAAAAATCAATTATATGCAATATTTAGTAATAACATATCAATAGATTTCATTACAATTAAAAATATGTAAAAACTTATTTAGAAAGAGTTTTAAAAACACAGTAATAATCACATATTTGTTAACTTTAATAATGTTGTAAAAATATTATTTAAAAAATAATCTTTGAAAATATTTATACAATATATTATATTTTTATGAAAAAGTCTCAGTAACTTTTGCCTGCATATATATATATATATACTAATATTTCTCTTGCAATATAGAGACAACATATACTTTATTTATTGAACTTGAACTTGAACTTGTAATCTGTGTGCCAACCCTAAGGTTTCTACTCATTCATCTTGTTTTAGTGCTGTTGGCCTGTGATTTTAAAAGTCATTGATTGAAAGAGAAGGAAAGAAGAAGGAAAGGGGGATCATTGCCCCGAAAGAATTGCATCGCTACAGTAGTAGGCGGCAACTGGTCTTAGATGGATATCTTCCTTGAAGTTTTCAAATTGAAAGATGCTGTTGAAATTGGCAGTATTGCAGTGAGTTGCTTTTTGATAATACTTATGGTTAATGCTGGCAATGTAATTATGAAGAGGCTTGAGGCAGAGATCATGATGAATAGATTTATTTCTAATGTAGTAAGGGGCGTTAGTAATTCTTCTGAGCATTTTATTTTGAAATACGGTCAGTTTCTTGAGTTCTTTTTCTTTGATAGTGTTCCAGGCAGGAGAAGCATAAGTGAGTATAGGTAAGAGGATTGCTGTGTAGATGAGTCTTTTAGTTTTGATTGTTGCCTGGGAGTGTGGTCCTATTAAGGGTTTTAATTTGTTATAGTATGCATTTGTTTTGGCGATGAATGATACAACATGATCTTCCCAGGTTAGTTTATGATTTAAAGTGAGTCCAAGATATTTTGCTTTTTTAACAATTGGAACTTCAGTGTTGAAGAGGATTAAGTTGTTGGTGATTTTTTGTCTATTTCTTGCTCTAATAATTAAAAGTTGAGATTTTTGGGCGTTAATTTTGACTTTCCATTTTTGGCACCAGTTTTCTATTGCTTCAGCTTTATTTTGCAGTCTGTCAATGGCAAGATTGACATTTTTGGATTTTGTTATTATTCCAGTATCATCGGCATAT
The DNA here is from genome assembly GCA_026290005.1 of Latrodectus geometricus. Taxonomy (NCBI): domain Eukaryota; kingdom Metazoa; phylum Arthropoda; class Arachnida; order Araneae; family Theridiidae; genus Latrodectus; species Latrodectus geometricus. The sequence goes on along the minus strand of JAPDSC010104624.1, from coordinate 14,176 downwards.
AAGGCAGTTAGGCTATTGTAATCAAGTTTATCTATGGGAAAGTCGTAAGTGAATAGTAGATAGAGGATTGGCCCGAGGATGCTCCCTTGTGGGACTCCAGAATTGATATTTCTAGTTGTAGAGGTGTGATTGTTAATTTTGACTTGAAACTTTCTGTTTGATAGGTAACTTTGTAGGATTCTGATTAGATTAGTAGGAATTTTGGTATCTATTAGTTTGAAGAGTAGACCAGTGTGCCAGACACTGTCAAATGCCTTTGCGACATCAAGCATGAGGAATGCGATGGATTGCTTGTTGCGGATTGATCTGCCCATATAGTCAATGATGCGGATAAGTTGCTTAGTGGTGTCTAGGTTTTTTCTGAATCCATATTGTTCATCAGGAAGTTGGTGGAGTGAGTGTTGAATTCTGTTTAGTATAATTCTTTCAAAAATTTTGCTTATTGTGCTGAGAAGGCTTATAGGCCTGTAATTTTGTGGCATAACTGGATCTTTGAGTGGTTTAGGGAAGAGAATAATGATGGCTTTTTTCCATTGAGTTGGAAAGTATTGATTTTGAAGGCAGCTGTTGAAGATGTTTTTAATAATTTCGAGGTAATTTTGAGGGATATTTTTGATCATTTTGTTACTAATATTGTCATGGCCGGGAGCTTTGCGATTTTTGAGGTTTTTAATGATTTTAACTATTTCTTCAGTGGTGGTTAGGGCAATAGATTCGGCAGGTGCATTGTTTCTGAGGAATTTTGTTACAGTTTTTCTAATAAGTTTGTCGGAGTTTTCATCAGGATCTTCATTATTAGGTGAGAATTGGTCTTCAAGGGAATCAGCAAAAACTTCGACTTTGTCCTTGGAATTGAAAACAAGACCTTGCTTGCCATGAAGTGGTCTGTTTATTTGTATATCTCTTTTGAGAGTTTTGGTTAGTTGCCAGGTGGAGTTATTGTCGGTGCAGATGTTTTCTATTTTATTATTCCACGATTTTTTTCTGATAGCTTTTGCATAGTTCACGAATTTGTCTGTTTAGTTTATTCATTTCTATTTTAAAGTTAGGATCCTGTGTTTTTTGCCATTTTTTGCGAGTCCAGTTTCTTTGTTTGATGATAATTTTAATTTCTTTTGGTAGAATATGGTGATTAGGTATTGGATTTTCGTGAGTTGTTGCTCTGTTAATGGCATTTTGAAGGTCTTCGTTAAGTTTGTTGATGGAGTTTTCTATTTCATTGCAGTCTGTTGGTGGTGGGTAGTTTTCACTGTTTCTGATGAGGATGTTATGGTAGAGATTCCAGTCTATTTTTGAGATTTTCTTTATGGTTTGCAAGGGGGTATTTCCTATTGTTGCTATTACTGGTACATGGTCTGAGGAAAGATCGTTGAGAACGTCTGCTGATATTGGGATGCTAGTGCTTGAGATGAAAAAATCTAGAATGTCGGGCCTATGAAGATTATTTGGTGGGTAGTAAGTAGGGTGAATTGGTGCAGTAACTTTAATGTTAAGCTGATTAATTATTTGAATGAGATCTTTTCCATTATTATTGTTGTTTCTACATCCCCAGCTAATATTTTTGCTATTAAAATCTCCTCCTATGACGACTGGAAGATTGTCAGGAAAAAGTTCTTTGATTTGTTTAAGCGTTAGTTTGTGTTGAGGTGCGTTATACAGAGCTGTGAATTTAATTAGAGGGTAATTTTGAGTTTGGATGACTATTGAGATTTCTTCAAATCCTTGATTATTTGTTTTGCTGTATTCTGTTGGAGCTAGAAATCTTTTGGCAATAATTGCGACACCTCCTCCTTTATGGGATTCTCTATTGCAGAGGAAAGTTGAGTAGTTTGCAATTTTAAGGGTGTTTTGTCCATTGAAATGAGTTTCTGTTATGAGGCAGATGTCAATATTATTTTCTGTAATGAAGTCTTTTAGTTCTGTTGATTTTTGTGCAAGGCCATTTGCATTCCAGAGTGCAACGATGAATGGTGTAAAATTGTTATTTGTTTTAAACATTATTTGATTGTTGAAGTTGGCTAGAGGTGTTAGTAATTATTGTTTTGGTAATTTCTATAATTCCAGATTGCTTTATGTAGTTAACTAGGCTTTTTAGTTCTGTCATTATTTGTTGTGCCTCGTTTAAGGTTGTCTTGTTTTCTTCATTAATTTTTTTCTTGTTTTGCTGCTTCTGCGTAACTTTTGCTGATGAAGGTTCTATTTTGGTATAATTTGTTATTTGTGTTATTATTTGTTGAGATTAATTTTGTTTCTGTTTTTGGATATTTAGGACAGCCTCTGTGATTTGAAGGATGGTCTCCTCCGCAATTTGCACAAGTAGCTGGGATTTATTTCAATTTGGTACATTGGTAACTGAGGTGCTCACCAGCACACTTTAGACATTTGGGGGAGTGTCGGCATGAAGATTGAACGTGGTTGAAGGATTGACATCTGTAACATTGTGTTACTCCTCGTTTTCCTCTGTAGGATTCGATTTTTACCTTCATGTTGATAACATAGTTTTTATCATAAATGGTTTTGGAGTGCTTTGTAGGTGGGAGAGTTACAAGAAATAATGGCATTTTAATTATGGTTCCTTCGGATTTTCTTGTGAATTGAGTAATGTTAAGTACTGTGAAGCCATCATTTTGTAGGTCTTCCATAATTTCGGAAATTTCAGTTTCTTCTGGTAGACTTCTAATAACTATTTTAATGTTTTTGTCAGTTGGGAGAATGTATGTATGGAAATTTATTTTAAGTTCATCAAATTTTGCTGTTATTGTACGATGGGCATTTGAATCTGGTACTTTTAAATTTATTGAATCTCCAGCCATTTTTCCTGAATATCCTATAATTTTTAAATCGTCCAGTAATTGTTTAATTTGCTTCCATTTAATTTTGGGATCTTTGATAATAATGGGTGGAATTTTCGGATTTTTAAGCTTGGCCAATTGAAAGGTTTCATTATTATCTTCTTCCATATCTTGTGTTTGATCTTCATGTTCCTCTTGTTCCGAATTTTGGATTGCAAAGTTTTGATATTTTTCACATATTTTATTTATTATTGGAGTAATATTGAGTTTGTCGCCACTTTTATTTGATTCCGGGTGATTTTTGGACTGTTTAAAGTTAGAATTTTCACTAATATTCGGGTTTACATCCATATTTTGTTTAGCATTAGATTTGGTAGGAGTGTCTTTTGATAGAACGTGGCTTGTGACGTCATTTTGCTGAGATTTTGATTTTCCATTATTTTTGATGATCTTGACTTTACTTGGTAACGATTCCTTGTTCTTGTCATGATTTTCGAAATTAACACTTGATATAAGGCGCTTTCCTTTTGTTTTTTGCCCATTTTCTTCAATTTTGTCTAAATAAACTTCATTTTGAAGAATTTCAAAATAATTTCCTCTTTTTGAGGTGACGTCTACTATCGGTCTTTTTGAGCTAGAAAAGGTACTTGAAGAATTCGAATTTTTATTTTCTTTAGTTATTTTATTGATTTTACTAGGTTCTTTAGCTGGTTTTTGGATTCGAAATTGTTGGGAGAAGGTCATGAAGATGTTTGCTATTTCATTTCGTTGCTCATCATCAAATTCTGTGGTATTTTTCATGTCGTTCATCAATATGCCAATTTCTTCAATTTTATTTCTAAAATTGTCTATGAATGATCTTGTGTGGCTCATTTTACTGGAAGCACTCGCACCAGCAGAGGAAATTCCTTGAGGAGGGATCTTGTTTGAATCATACGAGGATTTGTTGTTTACCGTGTCCATAATTTCATCCAATTCGTTTCCTTTGTCGTCAATGTTAGGCCTAACCATGTTGTCCAGATTTGTGCAGCTGGGTGATGCAGCTAAATCACCCGGTCCTAAATCGCGCCCTGAAAAGGGCACACCAGCAGGGTTAACTGTCTCCTTAATTGGGATTTGGCTTTTTACCTCTCCCTGCGGAGAAGGTGAAAAAGCATTCATTCTCTTGAAAGAAATAAAAGCGGAAATTGGGCGGAGCTTGTCTCAGATACGTCTGTCTTGTTCAAAGGCGAAGCACTGAATGACTTTATTTATTATACTGTTTACAGAAAGATTAATGAGTAAATTTCTAATAAAATATTGGTAATTTAATGATAAATTTTAGCACAGTTTTTGACAAAAATAATGTAATACTATATTACTTAGATTTTTATTATGCTACGTAACAAAAATTATAGCTTAAAATTTGTTAATTATTATGAATTTTCGAAATAAATTTAGCTTCCTAAGAATTTGTGTCTATTAAAAAGAAATAAAATTATAGAAATTATGCTTTTCATCTATATTTTAAAATTGATGTGGCATATTTTTGTTTTAAACGAAATTTATCTGGTAGATAATTAAGAATTTTGAATAAGAATTAAGGTGAAAAATTTGCTGTATAGTGGTGGTCTATAGGAAGGCATAATATGTTTTTCATATCATAAGGATGTTTAAATAATTCTAATTTTGAGGCCTAATAAAGAAACTTAAACTTTACCAGTAGTTTTAAATATTTTTTCTTTCTGAAATCCAATATACGACACAATAATTATTGTTTCTTAAGATCGTAAGATGTTTAAAAGTACATGTAAAAATATTGATTACACACATGTAAAAATACTGATTACTTTAAATGAGGTCTGCTGCAATTTGGTAGTATTACGATTATCTAACACATTTTTTTTCGTATAATTCATTTATTTTCAAACAGAAATTGAAATTATATGTTTAAATTATTCATGTTTTTGTCATATATTTTTAATAGCACTCAATATTTTTTATCGCACTCTGATTCGGAATATAACATGTGTAGAACAAATTATCGTTATTATCAATCATAATTTTTTTTCTTCTAGGAAAACATCGGCTTAAAAGTTTCAGAAAGATTTTATCATTCATTGAATTGAATAGATAACATTTTATAAAAATATGAATTTCTTTATTAAGAAATTCATATTTTATGTGTATTATATTAATGTATATTAGTATTATTTATGTGTACATATTACCATAGTACCATTTTATGTGTACATATTTCATGTATATTAGTATCATTTAAATAAAAATACCTTTATCACTGAATTCCTGTTCTTTTTTTATCAATGCCTCTCTATCCCAAAAATAAATAATTAAATATATTAATAAGTCACACACACACACACACACACACACACACACACACACACACACACATGTGTGTGTATATATAGGATTAGCGTCTTTCCCTATATTAATATGAATGTTTTACTTGCAAGTGATTATAAGTTGCATTTTACACTCTAGTTATACAATCCAGAAATAATTATAAATAAAATTTGAAACAAATAGTAAGCGCAAATGAAATAAGTGTATTTTTTTTTCATCTGAAAACAGAGAATGAACAGAAAGTTGAAATATTATTTCCAAAATTGAAAATGATTTTGCGTTTGTCATTCCTCATGTACAAAATGTGTTTGTCATATTTTTTAGTGTATATAAATATTTTATTCATTTGAAATTAATTTTTGAGTTAGTATATGCGGAAAGGAGCAACAAACTAATAAATCAGTTTAAATAACATTTTGAGCTATATACAATGAGGAAACTGAACAAAATCATTATTTTATTTAAATGCGAAAATAAATGTTTCCAAACCACAAGCTAATAGCTTATTATCTAACTATCTATGTATCTATCGATCTATATATACAGAATTTTTATTTATTATATTATTAACTAATGCTCTTGGTAGTTTAGTTTACTGGTCCTTGACTATACCAGATTATATGGCTTTATTGGATCTAAATATTTTCTTATGGTAAAAATATCAACATTCTCTAAAGGAATGAATAAATATAATATATTGACTAAGTGATTTAATATAATTAAAACCTGTTTTATGAATATATTAATAATTTAATCAATTAACCACTATCTAAGATATTTATTGTTTGTTGTCTTTGAAGTATTTTTTCCAAGATTGTGATCTTTATTCTCTAATTGTAAAAATTTAGAAATTTCCAAGTAAATATTGTGATAAAGGTACCCAATAAAAGAGAAAGAATTAGCTTAACATTAATAAACTCTTTATCAACATATGCTAAGTAAATCTCATTTGCAACTCTGCAGCCATAAGATTACAAATTGTATTCGATTACACTAAATTTTATAACTTTCATATAATTTAGAGTGAATCTTCACTCATTGCCAATGAAAGGTAACCCAGCAATTGAAACTTAATGCAAGAATTTTTTACTATTTTTAGAAAGTTTTTTTTGTAAATAAAAAAATATTATTCTATTTATAAAGTGAAACTTGAAAATTTATAAGGTAAGACCATATTTTAATGCATGTTAAAAAAAAGACAACATTTCATATTATCAATTAAAAAACAGAATTAAGGGAGAAAAAATTTAATATTACCACTATCTATTATTAAATATTCTCTAATGATAAAACTTTGCAATCTTCAGTGAAGAATTTGTTCCTTTGAAAGAAATATTAAAATTTTCATAACTATTTATGAAATAACAGAAATACATGGATGTTGATAGTTACTTAATTTTTCCAATTGTTTCTGAGAATATATTTTCTGTCTGAAATCTTTCTGATTAGGGATTTTTTAGTTTAAGAAAATATTCCATTTTATTGAAATATTCTAATTTAAATTGAGGTTGATTTCAAAAACAAAATGTGATGTAGTTTAAATAACATTACAAATCCAAACTGCATTATACTTTATTATTAAAATAATGGTTTTATGTGCATTTTACTTACATATTTAGTTAAAAACCGCTAGACGTTTCCCACATTATCAGTGTTTGAAATTAAAACCTTCATTGAAAACATTTTAAAAAGATTAGTGTAATTAAATTCTTACAATTATTTGTAAAGATTACTTAATGTTAAAAGACAGCCCTGAATAATCCAAGAAAAATAGAAATGTCATTAAATTTTGAAAAGTAAATTTTAAAATGCATAAATGTGTTTGCCACGCAAATTTCTTTATTAGAAAAAATGATTTGGGGAAGCAGAAAAAACTTTTATTATACATTGAATTTTTTTTTTATGACGTGGTTATTTTTTTATCAACATTCAAGATGACGTCAAAGAAAATATAAACTAAATAAGACTAAGTTGTGGTCTCTCACAAGACAGTCATGTTCCTTTCCAGAGTCTTAAAACTTTGTATCCATCACTGTGTTCCAAAATAAGTTTTCCGCATCACAGCAAGGTTGAGAGGAAGAAATAAATTTATAACAGTCTTTTCTTTTTCACCGTAAGGTCTGTTAGGTTATAAATAATATGCGGAAATAATCATAACTTAAATTTTGATTTTGAACATGATTTAAATTCTTAGGAAAGTATAATATTACAGAAAGTATCTTCCTTTAAATAAATTTTATTTCAGACTTAGTTATAAGTTATTATTAAACAGTATTGAATGTATTTATCACTCATAATACTTAAGTAAAGAGTAAGTGAGTTTTAATAATTGCTTTTCTTATATCGTTTGAATTTTGAAATCAAAATGAACTGAAATAAGAAATCAGAAATTCTTAAAAAAGTAATGAAATATTTTGAATGAAAATCTTTATAAAAATTAAATAAATTAGTTTTTAACAGTTATTATAGTTAAATTTAAACAATTATTATTAGTTTTCAATAATTATCAAAATGAATGTGAGATTATGAAAAAATCCTCTTATTTGCTGTAAAACTGTATCTAATAACATGTTCACAAACTATCATACATTAAAGTAATTATAATAGAAAAAAAAGAACATTATATTCTAGTCAACTTATAGTCAAATCTATTTTCTAGACTTATCTGAATATTCAATATTACATTGGATTGAATGGGATTTTTATTTGTCACTTAAATTTTTTAATCAATATTTTCATTGATGATTTTTGAGTACATCTCTCTCAACAAGATTTTATTAAGAACTAAATTAAAATATTTTTAAAGTTTATTTTCATTCTTAAACTAAATTTTAGTAGTAAATTTAACATAAACTAAATTTTTATGAGTTCAAAAGGAAATGCCTGAGTACTTGAAAAATACCTAATATTATTTAATTTAATGTAAAACCTTAAAAGATATAATATTTGATGAACTAAGAGACTTTAGAATTTAGAAGAATGTAATAAAGGAATATATAAGAATCAGTTCTAGATGTAAAACCTTTGAATAAAATGTAACTTTCGTTGGAGGAATCTATCAGCTACAGTGACTACCAATCCAATCGTTATTGATGTTGTTAAAGTTAAAATATACTTTTAGAAGAATCATGGATATCTGAATTAAGAGACAATTATCGTTGGTGCAATATATACAGCAAAATTTTCCAATATGACTTCGAGAATTTTAAAAAATAATATTCTTTACATTTATAGGATTGATCATATTTAAATTCAAAATTCTAATGTGACTAATTTTATTATGACAGTTTAGGTTAAGTAATATAGAATTACGTTGTAGATTTCTTATTATTCTATTATTTTTATTGATCTATTATAGCAAGGTTTTTATCTACTTTTACCTTCAAAAGCAATAATATTTATTATTAAGAGATGAACAATCAAAACTATATCGAAAAAAACCTAAATGAAAATTTTATTTTGAAGCTTTAAGTTATACAGACGCAAATGGTTCCGCAACATACTTGTTTAAATATTTATTATAGGTATAGAAACCAAAAATGTTTATTTTCTTTTAAAATATATTTTATTTTTTAAAATCACGTTATAATTGAACCATAATAAATGTAAAGTATACTAAAAATAATATTTTGACTATTAAAAGTTAATATATTTATGAATAAACCAATATATAGTTTTAACAATTCGGTGTAAAAGTTAATAGGAAAATTAATTTCTCTTCATTCTGTAATCCTTATTAATTTAAGAAATAAAATTTTCGAATACATATTTAATATACTAGTTTATTGTATGAAAGACAACATTTATTAAAAGAATGCGTATAAATAAATAATTACTCATACATTCATTTCTTGTTTTATGCAATGTAATTAACTCTATATATATATATATATATATATATATTTAAAAATATGATTTTTTTAAAAAACAGTTACTGTTGATTAAAATTTTCCAGAAAATATTTTTATGTAATATTTTAAATGGCAGTTGATTACAGATTGCAATTATGTGCATATCCTAATTATAACATTTAGCAAAACACGTCAGGGAAAATAATATTCATGAAAATTTATAATGAAACAATTATAGATTTCAACAAGTATAGACAAGTAAGATATATTTTTATTTATTTAATTGATTGTTAAAAATATTATAATATAAAAAATTTATGAAATTTTAATTCAAATGCTAAGAACATCTTACAGAACATCAGTTTATCCATGGTTTGTCAGTAACGATAAGTTTCTGGACATCCAAAATGCAAATCACGGTATACAAAAATACAGTAAAGTTTATTTTCTGGTAACATTATAAAAAATCAAATGGTAGAAATAGAAGCTACTTGTGAAACGTAATTGGTAATTAGCAGTTAGAATAGCAGATATCATTAGTTACAGCAACTACCACATTCATAGGCATAGAATCAAAGAATGTATTTTTGGGATATACCAATTCAAGCCGTTTCCTTATAATGCTACAGTTGATCTGGTGTTGCATCCTGGGACAGTTGTTCAGCAAGTATGAACAGCTATTATCCAATTGACAATGTATCAGGAATCAATTCAGTATAATGGCTAAAGAAGAAATATTGAACTTGCTTGACACGCTTGATTGTGCATTATCCTGTTGAAATATGCATATAGCAAGAACTGAAGAAATGGGAGGACTACGAAGGGACAGACATCTCAGAGATGTAGCACTGGTCATTCGCTATACAACCAATACTTGAAAAGTGTGGGAAGGAGTTTCATTATAACCACAAACCATCAAACCTGATGCAGAACCAGTATGGCAAAGCAACAATTTCGCATTTCAAATCTAGAAATCTTGGCATTCCAGGCAGAAAAGAGATTCGTCTCAGGAAAGATAATGTCGTTCCTTCCCGTTGTCGTTCCTTCCCGATGTTTAAGTTATGTTTTTGCATTACAATAACTATTTGATCCGCAATGATATCATTGTGGTCTAAATGCTTGTTGTATTGAATATAGGTGAAATGAATCAATGGAAGCCTTGAACAAATTACATTCAGCTGCAAACAGTGGCAAACGGAATGAGCTGAAACCGGATCATGAGTAGCAGCCTAAATTCGTTGTTCTTGTAATGCGACCTAGCAATCTATCATTGCTATGCACACATTGTGCATACCATCATGTGCAACAAGGTGGATGATCAATTTGGTCATAGACAATTCCCTTATGCAACCAGCGACCACAGATCTTCTTGGCAGTTTCATACGATAATCGTTTCCATTGAACGATAATCTGCAACACTTATGATTTATTTTCTATTTTGAATTACTTCAACGAATTTTGAAACTTATTTGAAAGATCCCCGATGTTTTCTGAGGTGCATAATAAAAAAAATTTATGCAAAAAAACGAAGAAAAAAGTAATTATTTGACTTCTAATCTGCCCTCTTTTCTCCTTTCATTTGGAATTAATTGAAAATATTTCCATCACCACAAATGCCTGATGTAAGTTTCACATAATTTGCATATTTCTTTCAGGGTGTTGCATTTCAGTTGATCGACATTTATTTATATTATCCTCTTTGAACATAGTAGCATATCTTCCTGTGAGTGTAAAAATGATGAAATATAATTTATCAATAAATTTATGGTATCCTATTAAGATGAACATGATTATATAACTATGAAATAAAATAAAAAAAAAACTAGTACTTTCGTACCATTATGTAAATTATTATAAGTGATTTATTTGGTTATATTTTAAAATTGAAATCAAGAATTCAGTAAATTCACTTTAAATTAAGAACAACATTACCCAAGTTAAGTTTTAATGTAAATTATATAGTAATCTTATAATAAAATATCATTTACCAAAATGTAATTTTGAAACAGATATTAAATGATACTTTACTAATTTCAATTTTACTTATATTAATACATAAAATAGTTCTGAGACAAAAGTTTTTTATGCAATAATAAAAATTTCAAATAAATCAAGATTGCAAAAAGATAAATGTATTTAATATCTACAAAATATATATAAAGGAAAGTTAAGCATTTAAATCAGTGACAAAATAATACTTATATTTTTAATAAAATATTGTTAAATATTAGAAATAAATAAATAAAAAGTTTACAGAATTAATGATTACTGAAAGAGTAAAATGCCATTAAGAATTCAAACAATGGAAAACAAATGGCTCAAAACATAATAAACAAATCATTCTTGATGGGCCGAGTACAATTTAGATTTATAACAAGTTGTGCTAAACAATTATTATGAATATAAATATGCACTTGTAAAAAGGCTTTGTGAGTATGAGTGGTAATTAGTCTCTTGGACCCTTTATCGTCAATATTCATTTTCAATGACTGGGATGAAGAAACTGGCAGAAATCCATTCGAATCCATATGATGAAAAATGTTCCCATAAAATGAAACTGCACTGCAGTCGAATAATTTTCCCATTCATTTATGGACACTCCTTGAAAGGCTGTTTTTGATTCTAATGATAAATATTTTAGATTCGTAATGCTTGGAAACGTAATTTAGGTTTTCTGAAAGTTTTATGGCTCATAAATGATTTATATTAACCATAAAATAATTATTTCTGAGCACGTATAAAATACATGACTGCACTGACTGGTGCACGAACTAACGCTATAAGAATTATGTGTGAAATTGATCATACGAGTATATTATCTTTTAAAAACACTCAGCAAAGAGACAGAAAAACGAAACAGTAAGTCGAAAAGCAAGAGTTTTGCAAAAATTACCATTTTCTCTAAATTAATGCTTTTTATGAAATAAAAGTTTAAAATAAGTATTAAAATGAACCACTGTGTTTTTTAAAAGTAAAATGCAATTTCAAAAAGATCAAAGAAAAATTAAAAACTTTAGACACAATTTCAACGACAAATTAAAATCTCCATCTGTATATCTATTTCCTTACTAAAAATATCATTAAAAATTAAAATCTTTGTAATTTTTTATTAGAAGCTCATAACAATCAAATCACTTAAATATCAAAAGACAAATTAATTTATATATACATA